>JAODAL010016794.1:50000-79610 GCA_025379985.1 Phyllomedusa bahiana
CTTCCCCAAAGCCAGTTTAAAAACCCCTTTTTCCAGGGTTGCTTTTTAAAGGTAAAATCCCCCTTTCCGGAGTGCTTTTTAACCAAAGCTGTCCCCTTATAAGGGGTTTTTATAGCCGGGAGTGTTCCCCCTTTAGCCCGGGGGTGCCTTTAGCCAGGGCTTTCCCTTATACCAGGAGTGCCATAGCCAGGGGGGTTTCCCCATAGCCAGTATTTTTCATTCCGGTAGTGCCCTTTTAGCAGGTAGCTGTCCCCCAACCAAGTGCTTTTATAGCCAGTGCACCCCATAGCCAGGTAGTGCTTCTTTAGCCAGGAGCTGTCCCCAACCAGGGAGTGCTTCTTAAGCCAGGGAGCTGTCCCCCTTTTTCCAGGTAGGTTCTTATAGCCCCAAAAGCTTTCCCCTTATAGCCAGGGATGCTTCTTATAGAGGGGGCGTCCTTTAGAGGGGAGTGGGTTCTTTTAGCCAGGAAAATGTCCCCACTAGCCCTTTTGTGCCCCTTTAGCCAGGGAGCTGTGCCCTTATAGCCGGTAGTGCTTTTTTATACCAGGGAGCGTCCCCCTTTTAACCGGTAGTGCCCCCTTTTGCCCGGGGTTTTTTTAAAGGCTGACCCCCTTATAGCCAGGTAGTGTTCTTTTTTACCCAAAAGCTGTCCCCTTAAAAGCCAGGTATGTTTTTTTATAGCCCGGGAGCTGTCCCTTATAGCCAGGTAGGCTTTCTTATAGCCAGGGAGCTGTCCCCCTTTTACCAGGGAGTGCTTTTTATAGCCAGGAGCTGACCCCCCTGTTTGCCAGGTAGTGCTTCTTATAGCCAGGGAGCTGTCCCCCTTTGCCCGGTACTTCCCCTTATAGCCAGCAGTGGTTCTTATGCCAATAGCACCCCTTATAGCCGGTAGTGGTTTTTATAGGCAGGGAGCTGTCCCCTTATAGCCCGGGAGTGCTTTTATAGCCAGGGGGGCTGTCCCTTATAGCCCGGTAGTGCTTCTTAAGCCAGGTGCGACCCCTTATTTTCCCGGTAGTGCCCTTTTTATAGCCAGGGGCTGTCCCCACTAGCAAGGTAGTGTCCCCCATATCCGGTAGCTGGGGGCGTGCAAAAAAGGGCTGGGGACGGGGTGCGGCCGGCTTCAGATGTCACTCACCCTGGCTAGGACAAAGCCCGACGGGCGACGGAAAAAGGGAAAAGGGGAGGAACACAACAGGGAGAGACGTCTATCCTCTCATCGCTGCTCGGGGAGGGGGGAGGGAGGGGAGGGGGGGGAAGGGGGGAAAAGAGGGGGGTGCAGCGGGCCAGAGAACACTTACACTACCCAGAAAATGTGGACGAGCTCACACTGTCGGCAGCAGACCAGCGCGGGGGTGCAGCTGTCAGACACACTATCAATTTGCATCTCCCCGGTCCATACTGCTGCCCACAGTGTGAGCTGCGTTGGGGCGATACCGTGCTATAAGATAAGGGCTGACCCGGAGGGCAGTAATGTGTTACCCTGCTGCTCTTTATCATTGTGCTGTCAGGTGCCTCTGCCCTCCTCGGCCCAGATCGTCCATACTTATGAGCAGGACCTTGTGGTGCTGCCCGGGGGGAGATTTTGTGACTCTCCGGGGGGGGGGGGGAATGACCCCCATTTGCGGGAGAGTCCCGCCCGGGAAGGGGAGACTTTAAACTAGGCTTACCTTTTGTGGAGGCTACCCGGACAAGAGGTGTATTTAAGGAAAGGCTATTGCTAGACATTAAAGGATTGGGCCCAAAGATTTTAAAATAAAAAGGAGTCACAAGAAATTACCATAAAAACAGAGTTTGGGTCATAAGAAATTCTTGTGGGAAATTCAGAGTGTGGCTGATTATACTGATTTTTGTGATAACGGGGATTACGTTATTAATAATTTTGATTTTTTTTTTCAAACTAAATGTGAATTCTTGTTATGGAAAATAAAAAAACTCTCCTAAAAATAAGACTAGCGGTTTTTAGGCCCAAAAAAATAATAAAAGGCACTGTTTTTTTTTTTCGGGGAAAAAACGGGGTTTAGTTTCTTTTAGGTCCTAATGGGCATAACTTATTTTTTGGGAGGGTTTGTTCAAACTTAAGTAGGGGTAGGGTTCACCGGTGTTTTGGGGGCCGTACTTCGGGGCATAATTGGTGCAATGCGCCTGAATACGGGAAATCGGAAAAAATCATAGCACTCATTTGGGGCTTGATATTAAAAAAAACAAAAGGCCCCTACTTAAGTAATGGCTGGGATAAAGATGAACCCCGAGGGAAAGGGAAAACAACCCCCTGTGCTACTTGGGAAAGTAGTGTAGGGGCCAAAAATACGAAGAATGTGGGTTTGCGAACTTTGAAAAATAGTGGCCCTTGTAAACTAAATACTCTATTTGATATTTTTTAAAAAGATGGGAGCGGGGGTGGGCGATTTTGTGTTAAAGGGAATACATTAGTGGAAATCCCCTAAAGAAGATTTATGCTATTTTAAACTGAAAAAATTTGGATTCTGGTTACATATTTTGATTTAAAAAATGTTTAAGCTGCCCACGAATTTAAGTGATCTAAAATGGGCAGCCCTAAATTCCCCTTACTTCAATAGAGCCAATCAGGCCCTCTCCCGGGGTCAAGACCTCCATTATACAGAGAGAAAAAAATAAAACACACCAGCCTGAAGCTGACTTTTTTTATGACCCCTGTGAGGTGGGGGTGCAAAAACCCCAAGTGGGGGCCCCCCCCTTCCCTCCCTATGGGTTTTAAAAATCAATTCACCAAATTAAGGTAGGGTTCTGAAAAAAAAATATTTTGAAAAAAAATATGAAAACCGGGTGCCCCGGCAGGGCTGCGGCACACATTTATATATATATATATATAATGTACACAGCACCCCACTGTCGGGCCATATGCAAAAATTGGCTCTTTTGAGGGGTTTAAAAGTGTAGGATGCCCGATTTGAGATCACGTGAAAGTGTGGGCGTTAAACTCTTTTGATCAAAACCGGGGTCTCAAAGTTTTTTCTTATGATAGTTAGCGTAAATGTTTTCTTTGGGGATTTCACGAAATGTATTCCCCTTTTTTGCAGTAGTTTTGGCGGAAGTGGGGGGGTTTTGTTAAAAGTTAAAAATTTTTTCCGACCCCGCAGGGGCCCCCCAGGTTTGCATGTTTTTTCAGAAGTGTTTTTGGCAGAACCTAGTTATATTTGGGTATGTTGATTTTAACCATATGGGAGGAAGGGTGCCTACTTTGGTTTTCTGTACCCCGGGCCCTCCCAGGCTTCATAAGAAATGAGCTTGCAGGTTGGTGTGTTTTCTTATTTTTTTCCTGTATAATGGGGTCTGTTGACAGTGAGAGGCCCGATTGGTCGATGAAAGGTAAAGATTGGATAGGGGTGGCCCCATTTTTGGTACGTTGAAAGTGTGGGGAGCTTTAAAATCTTTTGATCAAAATATGTGAAACCGGATTCAATTTTTTTTTATGTTGTATTTTGTGTTGGACACCCAAAAAAAGTGTGGGAGCCCCAATTGATTAGTAGAAGTGTCTAGACTGTAAGCCAGCATGGTGCCCACAGTATCTGCATTTAAGGCACCCTTTGTATACCTTATCTTATGAATTATAATACCAACCCCCGCCCCCCATGCATAGAAGGCTGTGAGTGGTTGTCTTATCGGTATTTTTGCTTTTTTGGCCTTCCATTTATTATATGGGATTTTTGCTACTGTGTGAAAGGTATCAATTCAATGAATGTGGTTTTTTATAAATTTAAATTTTCTGCCTAGTGCAGGGTTGTGTGAGTACGCTCGCCAAAATTTTGACCTGTTTAATCTTTCCCCAAATGCACAGGGGCTTGTGTTGCCCCCCTACTGGGTTTTTGTCTATGTCCAGCCAAATTTAGCTGTAAGTATGGCCCCTTTTTGTGTTTTTGGTAAATTATGTTCCCATTTTCTTTGATTTTTGCTATGATATTAAACGTATTCCCGTTTATATGGCAGGTGGCAAAAAAGTGATTAGGGGAGGGTGATGGGGCCGAGTTTTTGAAGTAACGCCTGGCCCCGCATGTAATTTTAAAACACCCCGGTGTCAGTGGCACGACAGTATGGCCATATATGCGGGGAATCGCGTGTGAATACCCAAAGGTATGTTCCAGGGGTTAACTGGGGGACGTAATTCCGCCCCGCAGTTACCCTGGTGGGCCCAGGTTTGGGGGGGAGCGGGGGAGGGAGCGGGGCCGGCACTTGGGCCCCCATAGGAATCATTGCTAGCGGTGGAAACCCCGCGGGTAATTTCACATTAAATTTAAAACCCCCCCCTGCCGTTTCGCCGACGGGGAAGGGGAAAGACGTAATGCTAGTTTCTATGAAAAACTGGGATTCCCGTAGTTAAGGCGGATTCGCTATAATTGGGCAGTCCGGCGCGTAAATTTCGGACTGAATTACGTCCTGCGTTGGTGGAAACATGGCCTTAGGGTGCCTGGAAGTGAACAAGAGCCAGGAGTGGGAGGAGTATACAGGCCACTATTTATTGGACTAATCCAAAAGACAATGGGTAATTGTTTTTTGCTTATGTTATGCTTCTTACAAATTTTCCCCCAGTAACGCCTCCAACTAAGCCTCTGCTTAGGGCACAAAGATGCCAGTACACCAGGTTTAAACCTATATAACTCCTGCGAGTGAGGTAAAAAAATGAAGCGACTCCTGGTGTAACCGGCTGAGTTGATAGGTCAATTGTTTGGTGAGACAAGCTCCTAAACATCCCGATTTATGAAGACTTGACGTTATCAGCCTAAAGCAGGGGTGTCAAACTGCGGCCCCCCAGCTGCTGGGAAACTACAACTCCCATGATGCCCACGGTTATAGATTATACAAATGCATGATGGGAGTTGTACTTTCGCAACAGCTGGAGGGCCACAGTTTGACACCTGTGGCCTAAAGCATGGTGGATCATTCCAGAGAGAAGCTAAGACATTTCCTGTCCTGATTGTTGTCAGGTACAAAAATCTCAACAGGAAATGATGTCAGAATCTCTCAGTAGTGCAGCCTCAGGCTTTAGGTCTGTAACAAATAATGATCATATCTATGCAAGGAAGTAAGAGATTAAGAAAGTTATCAAATGTATATTTTGCCCTGAAGAGTCTTTTTAAGGTTCTAATGTTCACTTGAAAGAGGTCCCAAATATTTTGTTGTAACTTCAGTCAGGATGAAGCAATATAAACTCAAAAACATTGCTCCATTCCATGATGTATGTTTAATCGATGGGATTACATGCGATATTGGAAGTGATCTCCAGTCTCTGCCAGACACATTTCCTCACTGTATCAGCATATCCAGGGGGAATAGCAACATTTCATGTTGGGTGTTTTCCATCACAGACACCTGGAACCAGCACCAGCATCGGACTCTTTCCTCCATATCACTCTCTTTGAGCTCCTGAATGGCGGTGACACGACACACAGCAATTTTTCTCCCTTTTAAATTCTCTGACATTTTGAATAAGAAATCCCATTTTCATGTGCTGGGACGCTCAGATTTTCCGTTGGTGACTGCTCCGGATGATGTTGCAGGTAATCCATTGTGTCACATGACATTTTCGGACGGCATCCGCCATGAGAGGGAATAAAAGATCACATCATTTTCAGTTTCCGTACCATATTCTGAATAACCGTCTTTGAAAGTACACCAAGAACTCTGGATTTCTTCCTAAATTCACTCTGACATTGCGTAACCGAATTGGTGACCCAGTAGGTTCCCACCATGGAGTCACACTGCTCAATACTGTTCACCACCATCCTGATGAGAAGTCAAGTGACTATGATTAAGGACTTTTTCTCGGGTCCAAAACGCGTCAGCGACATTATGACTAAAGGAGCCATAAAAAATTAAGTTCACCTTTTTCTTGGGTCCGAAACGCATCAGCGACATTATGACTAAAGGAGCCATATAGGATAAAGGACACTTCTTTTTTGGGTCCAAAATGTGTCAGTAACATTATGACTAAAGGAGCAATATAAAATGACATTTATGTCCAATAAGTGATTTTAAACTTGTTTGACAATAATTTTTTTTTAGATATTCCTGCTGAACCTGCACTTGGTTTCTTCTCTGCATTCATGTTGTTATTAGGGCGTGGAGTCTTGCCTTCTACTGTGTATCCTCCAGCCAGTTAGGCCATGTTCACACGGCTTATTTCGGCGCGGATTGGCGCCGTACTGGGGGCCGGATTTGCGCTTCAGTACGGCTCCAATCCGTCGCTGTCATTACGGTCATCCACAGTTCTCATATAGAACAGTGGATTCCGTCGCTCCTTCCCGCTCGGCGACTCCGCCGGGTGGGGAGAAAGTGACATGCACATTATCCAGGCGCAATACACGCCGTGGATAATGGATGTCTATGGGGCCGGCTGACCGCGCCCCGCCCTTATTCAACCCGGAATTGCGAGCGCAATCTGGTCGCAATTCCGGCTTGAATAAGCTGTGTGAACCGGGCCTTAAGATCTCAGGTGAGCTGATCATTGCCATACTTTGGCTTTTTGTTCATCACTGACTGAGTGAAGGGGTATGCACCAGGAAGTCACAAACGGAGGTTAAACTTCCATTGGCTACCTTCATCGCTCCAATTCAGGATTATCCTGGCTTGTTCAAAGTTCCAAACAATGAGGAGCACATTGCACCTTGTTTTGATCAGATTGCTGACATAATACAATATTCAGGGCCTCTTTCTTTCACTGTATTATGGTTGGCAGAAAATGGTTAGGTTATCCCTGGTATTAAAGGGGTTTTGCCACGAAGTAAAATTGACGTGGGAAGTTTGTAAATTAAATAATAAACATTTTCATCATTCATCATTATTAAAATTCTGCACCGTTTTTGTTTTAGCTGCTCCTTTAGTGATCCATTGTTTCCAGCTCATCTCCAGGGGATACGACCACAGTCCTGGTCGCACATGCTCAGACATCACTTCTCCTCTCAGGCAGCTACTGAGTGTTCAAACCCCGGGTGCTATCATTCTACTCCTGTCCTTTGGACTAGTTAGTAATAAGTCAAACAGTGCAAATAAAAAAATAAGAGAAACCTCAATGAGGTCTGTGCATTGATAAAAAAAAATCCACAGGTTTGGTTCCTGCAGGACCCTTGTGCTGTAAAGCAAAAATGTTACCTCTGAGCTACACTGTAGCTACTTACAATTCTATACATAAACAGACCTTTCCTTGACTAGAGAGAGGAAAGGCCTGGTGATGTCATCCTGCTAAGTCACATGATCTGCAATTCAAACAAATCACACACGCCCCCTTCTGAGCACACAGAGCTGAAGAGCTGGATACAGGAGGGATGAAATGAGGTGGTGGCAAAACCCCCTTAAGTCACTACTCGCTATGGTGAGACAAATTGTTCAGTATTTAGTTTTGATGTTAGGGTATATTCACACATCATGGTGGATCCGATTTTGGATCCGTTTTTAGATGCGTGTTTGGCTCAGTGTTTCGGACCCTAAACCGTCTCTAACACGCATCTAACCTTGTGCAGTGTGATTTCCAGTGGTTTCAATGTAAAACATGCATCGGCGTTCAGATGAGTGATCGATGATAGGTGTTTACATGCGTCTTTCTGATGTGTCTTTCAGATATGTCAATTCTTGATCCGAAATATGCAGCCAACGCCCTATTTAAAACTATAGCATGCTGCTGCAGCCAAACCACAGTCAAACTTGCACCTGCGTGTTGGATGCATTATGAATGCCATTTACATAGCGCTTTTGGATGCATTTTTCAGACCCAAAACGGATCGAGAAATGGATCTAACACGCTGTGTAAACAACCATTCTTAGGCCATGTTCACACGGCTTAAAATGGGCCGTATTTCAGTCCGCAATTACACGCCGGAGTGCGCAAATTACGGCTGGATTACGTCCCAGTCATTACGGTAATCACAGTTCTCATAGAGAACTATGGATTACGTTCTACTCTCCTGCTCTGCGAATCCGCCGCGGGGGGAGAAAGTGACATGTGAATTACCAGCGGCGTATACGCGCGCTGGTAATGAAAGTCTATGGGCGGCGAGGTGCGGACCCTCGCTCCCTCCCCACTCCCGCCCGACCTCGTCCACATGGGCGTAATTACGCCCCGCAAATAAGCCATGTGAACCCAGCCTTAGGGTGCGTTCACACGGCTTATTTGGACACTGTTTTTCGAAGCGTTTCCGCTCCCGAAACAGCATCAAAACATCACCTGAAAGAAGAGGTTTTAGACGCGTTTCTCGGTGCGTTTTTGGACGAGGTTTTGGATGATATTTTCAACACTGTTTTCACCCATACAAATTAATAGCCACGTCAAAAAATGCGCTGAAAAATGTGCCTAAATCACGCTTCAAGAATTGACATGACGCTTCTTTTTCAACGCACGGAAAAACCTTGTCGTGTGTGAACTACAAACGCTGGTTTGGACGCATTTTTCGGAGCGTTTCCGCCGCCCAAAACAGCGTCCAAAAGGCCCCCAGTTCATTTATTTGATTCATATGTAAAATAAATGATTAATAAATTGATTCTTATGTAAAATAGGAATCAATGAAATGAACTGGGGGCGTTTTGGACGCTGTTTTGGGCATCGGAAATGCTCCGAAAAATGTGTCCAAATAAGCCATGTGAACATACCCTCAACTGAAAATCTATAGGTAGATAAAGAGAGAGAGAACAATAAAAAGACAAAACGAGACAGGAAAAAAAAATCTAGCGCTATGAATTCAGGAATAGTCTTAATAACATGTAGCTTGTTTGATAAAAGATCATTGTAAGCTCCGAGGCCCGACACTGACTGTAATGAGTTTGTGTCAGATAAGAATTACTATGCAATGTCATGTCCACAAAATGTTCATCCGAGAATCCTGAACTGCAAGCCATTATGATGCCTACACATGTAAAAAAAAAAGGGCCCAGCTCTGATCCTGCGCCGTGACTCATGGGACCAATCTCTGTTTCATAAGCATTACCTACATCTGCTTTATGCACAAATCACTTGCAGCCGTTTTATTTCCCTTATTGAGTGATTTACTGTTAAAATCAATGGGGATAATCTTAAAAAAAAAAAACTCCACTAGAGCAGAATGTCATTTACAATGATAATCCAGGTTCTAGGAGAGCTTGGTTATGGTAACACTCAGCACTAAAACAGCCCCCACTGGAGGTAACTCCTTTACATACAAACTTATACAGTTGTACTGAATCTAAAGAGAGTGCTATAGAACTTCCCTAATCGTGTAATTGCTAGTGGGTACTTGCTCACAGATCCCATCCCTAATGTGGTCCCACAGGCCAGGGGTTTTCTCACCATGCTGTTTCACAGTCACAGGCAGCTTCAGCTGCACAATTCCTTGTCATGTTGTGGGTGGTTCTATAGCAGTGATCAGCATATTTAGCTCCTCTATAACTAGCTGAGTGTTACAGTGACAGGAAGTGTGTACAAAATTTAATCTGTAAGTAAACAAAACTACAGAACGCCAAGGAGTGAACACAAGTGCTTATTGAAGATGATGTATCTAATATTGTTAGAGATAAAGACTCTGCTCTGTCCGACCATGGTGACGTCACTCCCTGCTCTCTGTCTAATCAGGAAGGGAGATATGGACGGTCACCTAGAGATATAGGGCGACATGTATGAATTCGAATGCGTACTTTTTTTTTACTTGGCGCGCACTCCAGTTCTAAATAGTATAGAGAGTGTATAATACACGGTATGAAGATTTTTTGGCGCATTCATAGAGCTTAATGCGCCAAACTTTGTAATGGGCGAA
Organism: Phyllomedusa bahiana; assembly: GCA_025379985.1. Taxonomy (NCBI): domain Eukaryota; kingdom Metazoa; phylum Chordata; class Amphibia; order Anura; family Hylidae; genus Phyllomedusa; species Phyllomedusa bahiana. The sequence continues at coordinate 59,750 of JAODAL010016794.1, forward strand.
GAGTGTAATGCGCCAAAATTGGCGCACTAGTCTATGTAATGCGCCAAAATCTGTGTATTCTACACTCTTCTATATTATTTAAAGAACTGTGGTGTCGGCGCCAAGTAAAAAAAAGTACGCATTCGAATTCATACATGTCGCCCATAGTCTCTTTTATCTCCTGATCAGAACAATATAAAAAGAGCCATGTATTTAAAACAAGTTTTGATTTACTGTTCTCTACATGTTGAAAGCTAATCATTGTAGTGAGGAAACCCCTTTAAGTTGCTCAGCACCATGCCTGAGTATCTTAAAAATCCCTTCCTCCTAATGGCTGGACACAGAACTGATGAACACCTACAGTGGCTGCAACCCCTTGTCTGAGATGGGGTGGGATAATTTGGAATGCCCCTGAAAGGAAGGGAAGGTGGGGGGCCAATGGGAGCGGGGGAAATGAACAGGTGATCAATTATGTGGAGGATGAAGAAGTAGTAGGAGGTGGCTGGGAAAGCATTGGGGCATGGGAAGCAATCTGTGTGACAAAATGGGACAGAGACTGTCTGTGTAACAAAGAGAGCCAAGGGAAACAGTCTATATGAGTAAGGGGGTTTGGGTAGTTGTCTATGAAGCAGAAGGAGACATTGGGAACAGTCTATGTGAGAGAGGGCCTATGTGTTTGAGAGAGAGAGAGAGAGAGGGCGCCATGGGGAAAAGTCTGTGTGAGAGAGGGGGCTTGATGAACAGTCTATATAACAGGTTGGTGAAGGCGGTTTGCAGAGAGCATGGAAACAGTCTGTGTAATGGAGGAGTCAATGGGAGCAGAGAGAGCAGAGTATGTGAGAGAGGGAGCAGGGAGAGCAGTTTGTGTAATGGGGTGCTGGGAGAGCAGTTTGTGTAATAGGGAGGGGGAGCAGGGAGAGCAGTTTGTGCAATGGGGGGAGCATGGAGAGCAGTTTGTGCAATGGGGGGAGCATGGAGAGCAGTTTGTGTAATGGGGGGGGAGCATGGAGAGCAGTTTGTGTAATGGGGGGAGCATGGAGAGCAGTTTGTGTAATGGGGGGAGCATGGAGAGCAGTTTGTGTAATGGGGAGCAGGGAGAGCAGTTTGTGTAATGGGGAGCAGGGAGAGCAATTTGTGTAATGGGGGGAGTAGGGAGAGCAATTTGTGTAATGGGGGATGGGAAGCAATTTTGTAAGGGGGATAGGGAGAGAAATTTTGGTTTTAATGGGGGGCAGGGGAGCATTTTGAATAGGGAGGGGAGCAGGGAAGCATCGGAAGGGGGAGAGCAGGAGAGCAGTTTGGGAAGGGGGGGAGCAGGAGAGCATTTGGAAAGGGGGGCAGGGAGAGCAGTTTGGAAATAGGGGGGGGGAGCAGGGAAGCTTTGTGAAAAGGGGGAGGGGGGAGGATTTGTGAAGGGGGAGCGGGGAGCATTTGTGAATGGGGAGCAGGGGAGAGCTTTTGGAAAAGGGGACAGGAGAGAAATTTTGTGTAAGGGGGAGGGGGAGAGCAATTTGCAGACCTCCCAACGTTTAGAGATTGCAAAGAGGGACACAACAGGCCCCACCTCTAACCACGCCCAAACACCAACACACACCAAGACACACCACAACCACGCCCCACAATACATCCATCTTTTTAACAGCCAAAAAGGGCACATTCTGGGGGTTTTCTTTGTATCCAATGATGAAATATTAAGTAAAATTATTATTAAAAACAGCGAGGAACAATTTAAATCTTTTTAAACAGCAAGGATAGTTTATTAAAGCAAATCCATTTTAGAAAAAGGGGGACATTTTATAGAGCAAAGAGGGACAGAGGGAAAAGGGTTTTTAAAAATAGGGACATCCCTTCAAATGGGGACTTTGGGGAGGTATAATTTGTGAATGGGGGAGCAGGAGAGAAATTTTTTAAAAGGGGAGGGGGACAGGGAACTTTTGTGTAATAGGGAGGGGGAGCAGGGAGCGCAGTTTGTTTAATGGGGCCTGGAGGCAGTTTGTATATGGGGGAGGGGGAGACAGTTTGTTGAAAAGGGGAGGGGGAGTAGGGAGACAGTTTGTGTAAGGGGGCCTGGAACAGTTTTGTTAAGGGGGGAGCGGGAAAAGAGCAGTTTGTGTAATAGGGAGAGAGAGGGGGGGAGAGCATTTTTGTGAAATAGGGGGAGGACGGGAGAGCATTTGTAACAGTCCCCAAAGTTTCATATTTCATATTTTTGTAAGGCCAAAAAAAGACAAGACGCATCCATTCAGCCTTTTGGCAAAGGGGTTTTGATCCAAGGAAGGCAAAAACCCCCCAAGAGGTAGAAGCCTTTTGTCCTCTTTTTGGGAAAAAAAATTCCTTCCCGCTCCAATCTGGCAATTTAAAAATCCGGGATCAATGACCCCCCCCAGATCCTGACCCTAAACTTGTTATATATTACCCCCAGAAATGCATCAAAAAACCATTTTAACGCCGTTATAAAATTTCACCTGAAAACCCCCTCTGGCAGAGAGTTCCACAGTCCATGCTTTTACAGTAAAGAATCCTTTCATTTTTTAAAAAAAAAATTCTTCCCAAGACGTAGAGATGCCCCCTTGTTCTATAACACCCCTGTGATAAAAAAATTTGGGGAGAGATTTTAATATTGCCTTTGATGTATTTAAAAAATATTTATTTTTCCCCCCCGAACCCTTTTCTTTTTTTTCAAAAACTAAAATTTTAACCCTAATTTTTTGTAATTTTTTTTTCTGGGTACGTAGTCCACCCAGTCCTTTTTTATTTTTGTTGCCCCCTTTTTTCCTGTTCAAGCTCTACAATGTCTTTCCTGTGCACTGGGCCCAAAACTGTACAAAAATTTTCCATGTGGGTCAAATCAGTGACTTTTAAAAGGGGGGGAATAATGTCCCATATGGCATCTATGCCCCTTTTAAAACACCCCATGACCCAATTCCTTGGCACTGCTCCTGACTTTGGGCTGCTACATTAATTTTACTTCCACTAGGTTTCCCAGCCCCTTCCCATGTAAATTTTCCCCAGTGTTTTTCCTTTAAAAACATGTAATCATTAATGGATTTTTCCCCCCCCATGTGATAACCTTGCATTTATCATGTTAAATCTAAAGCCTTTTTCCCTGCCAGGCCTCCAATTTACCCAACCCTTTTTTTAAAAAACACATTATCCTTATTGGTTGATTACGTTACAGATTAGAGTCTGCAAAGATCGATATTCTACTGTGTATTCCTGGTAAATCATTAATAAAAAATTTTAAAGAGGATAGGCCCAAATTTGACCCTTTTTGTACCCCACAAAAGCGATCCAGTTGACTATGTCCGTTAATTATCCCCTTTTTGTTTTCTATCAGCGAGCAGTTCTTTACCCACTTCACACATTTTCCCCCACCCAAGCATTCTCATTTTATTTACCAACCTTTTATGTGGCACCGTATAAAAATGCTTTAGAAAAAATTAGTATATGACACCCAGTGCCTCACCCCGACCAGTCACACTGATTTCCTCATAAAAAGCTGATAAATTTAGTCTACAGGACCTTCCTTCAAAAACCCCAGCTGGAACGGGGTTATACATTTATTGTCAGTGAGAAAACCCGGATAGCATCTCTGAGAAAACCTTAAAAACTTTTAAAACCTAAAAAGGGTTTAAACTTATGGCCTAATTTTCCTGGACCCTTTTTTTGACCCTTTTTTTGAATATTGGCACCACATTTGCTTTTTGGCCCCAATCATTTGGGACATACCCCTTATTAGACAGCCATAATTTTAAGATAGGGGCCCCTATCTATGACATCATTAACTCTCTTAGACACGGGGGTGATACCGTCGGGGCCCGGGGGATTTGCTATTTTAAACTTCCAAGGCGGGGCTGCACTTCTCCTGGGTTAAAAGAAAATTTTTTGTTGGAGTTTCCACACTCTCTGTTTAAAGGGGCCCCCGGGAAATCGGGGGGGAAAAAAAAAATTTAAAATTTTTTTTTTTTTCCCCCCTACGCTCTCCCTATTTTTTAAAGGGCCAAATTTTTTTTTTTAATTTTTAATTTTTAAAAATTAAAAAAAAGGGGTTAGTTTTACTTTTTTTAAAATTTCACTTTTTTCCCCCTTTTTTCCCCTTTTTTTTTTTTAAAACCTTTAATTTTTTCCAATTTTTTTTTGGCCCCGCCCCCCCTTTTTTTTTAAAACCTTTTTTTTTGTTTTTTTTTCCCCCCCAATTTTTTCCATGGGGTTTTTTCCTGTTTTAAAAATTTTTTTAATAAATTTAAATTAATTTTTTTGCCCAGGTTTTTAAAAAAAAAATTTTTTTTTTTTGTTTTTGTTTTTATTTTTTTATTTTTTTTTTTATTTTTTTTTTTTTATATTTTTTAGTTTTTTTTTTTTTATTTTTTTTTTTTTTCTTTTTTTTAATTTTTTTAATTTTTTTTTGTTTATTATTTTTTTTTTTAAATTTTTGTTTTTTTTAATTTTTTTTTTTAAAAAATTTTTTTTTTTTTTTTGTTTTTTTTTTTTTTTTTTTTGTTAAATTTTTTTAAAATAATTTTTTTTTTTTTTTTTTTTTTTTTTTTTATTTTTTATTTATTTTTGTTTTTTTTTTTTATATTTTTTTTTTTTGTTTTTTTTTTTTTTTTTTTTTTGTTGGGTTTTTTTTTTTTTTTTTTTTTTTGGGTTTTTTTTTTTTTTTTTTTTTTTTTTAAATTTTTTTTTTTTTTTTTTTTTTTTTTTTTTATTTTTTTTTTTTTTTTTTTTTTTTTTTTTTTTTTTTTTTGGTTTTTTTTTTTTTAAAATTTGTTTTTTTTTTTTTTCCCTTCTTTTTTATTTAACCCCCCCCCCCCAACCCCCCTTTTTTTTTTTTTTTTTTTTTTCCCATTTACACTGATTTTTTTTAGTTTTCCCCCCCCCCCAGCCCATTTTAAATTTTTACTTCCGGCCTTTTGTCCCCCCTAACGCCCCCCCCTTTGGGGCAGCCCTCCCCCAAAATTTTAGAAAAAAGAAAACCCCTTTCCCCCAAAAACCCAAATTTCCAAACCATTTTTTGACCAATTTCCCCAAACCCCCCCTCTTCCGGGTTTGGAAAGGAAAATTTCTGAAAAATTTTCCCGGGGTCTGTTAAATTTTTGCCTAATTAAAATTTTTTTAAACTTACCCCCCAATTTTATTTCCAATGTCCTGCACACTACCACCCCCCCAAAAGTAACCGACCCTAAATGAAACCCGGGGCCCCCAAAAAACCCTTTTGGGCTCCCCCTTTTTTTTTTTTGCCCTGCTTTTCCCCAATAAGGATCCCCAATTTAAATTTTCCTTTTTTTCCCTTTTCCCTTTAGCAGGGGGTTTTTTTTCCCAGTTTTTTTTCTTTTGGGAAAACCCCCCCTCCGCCAACCAAAATTTTTTTCCCCAAAAACTACCCCCTACACTTCCCCACCCCTTTTAAAAAGTTCCCCTTTTTTTTTTAATATTAAAAACCCCCAAACCCCCCCCTTTTAAAACCCCAATTTGGGGCCCAAACAAAAGGGGGGCCCCACCCCCCACCCCCCAAAAAAAACCATTTTTCCAACTTTTAAAGGACCCCTTTTTCCCCTTATTTTTTTTGGGTTTTTTTAAAAGGGATTTTAAAATTTTTTTTTTTGGGGTAAATTATTTTTGGAATATTTTTTAAAGGTTGGGTTTTGCATTTGGGTGATCTTGGGTTTTTTAGTGTTTTTTTGCTCAGGATCAGTTTGAAAATTTATTTCCAACCCCCTGCATGGCTGTAATAATTGGTTCTTTGGAAATTTTGGGTTTTAGTTGATAAACCCTATACTTTTATACAGTCCAAATTCTTTTTTATGGGGGTTTTGGGGGGAAATCCTTGGGGCTTTTACCCCCGAACCCTTTTAAAGCCCTAACAATGGCCCTAGAATTCAGTGCTGCAGATCTCTGTAATGCACCCTCAGAACTGACTGTATTTATAGCAGAATATTTCAGCGTAAACCGTTACAGTTTTAATTTTGCCCAAAGTGTTTGAAACTGACCCTATTACTGCTAAATCCTTTATCATGATTGACCATCAAAAATATAAGGTATTGACCCCCAAACTACTTTAGACTACCAGGAATGATACTGGAATACTACCATATACCACTAAACTGTCCTTAGCAGGAACACGTCATATAATGAATACAGAAAATTTTCAAAGAAAGTATAAATGGGTATTAGATATAACTCATAACTACCCTATTAAACCAAGGATATTACTGCTAAGCCCTTCAACATGCTAAAAAAATCAGAGACATTAGGTTAATCTCTAAACTACTCTAGACCACCAAGAAAAGGATGAGTATTCTATCACTAACATCTACTTGCTTGATAAAGAAGACTTTTCTTTGAAACGTTGCACCAGTGTGTGGGTGGCCCGAGGTCCAGCTACTCCTCTCGATTGAATCTTTAAAAGGTTTTGCCAAGAAGTGAGTTCCTGACCTAACAGGCTGATACTCCCCTCTTGAGGCCTGAAAAAAGGGGCGTTGTGTTTCTGTGTTTAAAAAAAAAAGTAACTAAACAGTGATGTCTTCACTCCACCTCCCAGCATGTCTGAATACTCAGTCTCTGTAGTTGAGTAAACATTGTTTGGCTAATCCACAGAGGAGAACTGTATTGTGCACAAGCTATATGCGTATTATTTCTCCCTCTTATTTGCTCAGGAGAGAAGATAAGCTCAGCAGGCAGCCTTCTCTCATTCCTTCAGGAACGCTGCAGGGGTAGAGGGAGGGGGGATGAGCAGAGAGCAGGGAGCGTCTGCATATTTACATTAATATATTACAACAAGTGGATTCTCTATACAAAAGGAACAAGATCTTTCTCCCCAGTCCCTTCAAAGCTCGTTCATGTTCCCTGCCATCAGATAAGAAGTGCAAACAACGCAAGTGCGGCCAGATCAGCTCCTGGTCGTGTCTAATGTAAACTGTCAGGAAACCAAGAGCATGTAAGTCAGGCTGTAGCTCTCAGAGGCTTCACTTTTTTTGATGACATATATTTAGAAAAGTGATTAAATACCCATTTTGGAGGATCCCACGTCAACATTAGATCGTGGCAAAACCCCTTTAAGGAAACTATGAACTGTTGGGACATTCGCCTGTTATTATGAGCATTCTACCATTTTTTTCTAATGTTTTGAAGGACGTGTTTGTGTCCAGAATATTTTGATAAATTACGGATGATATTTTTCATTATGGAATGCTCTATTGCTTGTAGATATTGTGCCCAACGCACGGATGGAGACGGAAATTCCTATTATTATCATTGCACAACTTGTTTTAAAGAAAATAAGGGTTCAAAAATGCCCCAAACCTCATAATTCGGTGTAGTGGTTTTTAAAAGAATGTTGCCATTGTTTGAGTGAAGGGGCCGGTTTTTCTTTTTTATACGTTTAAAAAGGCAATTTTTGGGGAACAGAAAAAAATTTTTTTATCCAAAGAACTGGAGGTAATAACTATTTCGCTCAAAAGCTATGCTGATGGAAAAGGAAAGGGAAGTTTTGGAAATTAGGGAAAATGATAAAAACTTTTCGCACCCTTTCCAAATGCAAAAAAGTGCCCCCCAGGGGACCCCAATTTGTCCTTATACTTATTGTTACTTTTCTTCCCAATGGGGGCCCGCGGGGGGGAAATTTCCAAGTTTTTTAGGGTGTAACCTTACCCCAGTACAAAGAAAACCCTTTTTTGGCTTTTTATAATACAACCCAAACCGGGTTTTATCATTCAGTTTTATTGCTTTACCTGGCTCTACTTTTGCAGCATTTGTTCAACATATATTATTTTTTTCTCTTTACCATCCTATCTTTAGGAGGAGCTACCGAACTATGGAAACTCCTAGCATTTGTACCTATTAGCGGGAATTAGGGGGGGCCCCCTTTTATTTTTTCCCGGGGGTACTGCACCATACATAAAATACATTTTGAAAGCAGAAGTTTAAACTAAAATATATAAAAAACCCTTTTTTTTCTTTATCTGACTAAAAATCAGAAAAAACCCTTACCTCTTTGGGTAATTAGGAACCAAAATTAGTTATTTTTGCCCAATGAAGAAAAATTTGAGAGACAATTTTTTAAGGCATTTTTTTTTCCTTTTGAAAAGTCAAGAGTTTACAAAAAACTGGGGATTACTATCCCTTTAAAAAATTTGGGACACCCCAATATATGAAGGGTCGGGTTTCCTTTGGAAGTTTTGGCAAATCTGGTTAATTAGAGACAAAACCTGCAGATGTATTTTTTTTCAAAATTGGAAACAAAAAGCTTCGCGTGTAACATAAGGGAAAAGTTAAAAAAATTTCACCCAAGATTCAGCTAAAAAAATTGGGGGCTTGTTTCAAGTCTGGTTCACCCTTTGGGTTTTGCAATTTCCAGTTTCCCTGAAGTTGCCTTGTTCATTGTACAAACAATTATAGGGAAAATAAAAAAAAAGGGGGAAATGCCCACCCATCTTTACTGCTCGGGAAGGAAAAAGGGTTATGTGTCTTAGAGAGAATGCACTTTGGTCCGACATGTGCTATAAAACCCAAGAAAAAAAAGAAAAACACCTTTTTGAAGATGTGGTGGAAAATCTTTAAGATTTTTAAAAACAGTGAAGGGGAGTTATTTGTGTAACATGGGCTGAAAGGCCACTTCCCGGGAAAAAAAGCCTTTACTCCAAAAAAAAAAAATAAAACCCGAAAAAACTTTGAAAATGCACACGGAAGAAAGAGTTCTTTTTTTAAAGACGGTCCTGGGGGTCTGAAAAAAACAAAAATTAAAAACTTTTTGGGAAAAATAATGACCATCGTTACGTTTGGGGAAAAAAAAAAGGGGAGCTTGGAACCCCTAAAAAAACACATCTCAAACTGTAAAAATTTTGGGGTGGGGCAGCATCATGTTGGGGGGTTGGGTTTTTTTGCGGGGGGTGACTGGTACACTTCCAAAATGATGGCAGCATGAGGAAAAAAGTTTATGGGGGAAAATTTAACTGAAGCAATCCTGCTGGGTCTGAAACAGAGGATGGGAGCTTGCTTCTTAGTCTCTGATTTTTTTTTCTACTCAGGGAAACATTAACCCTTTTAGGGGCTGTAGATCCCCCATCTGATTTAAAAACCCCCTAGAAGCTTAAAAAGTGTGTCTTGGGCAGTAGGGACATTTTTTCTTTTACTAAAAGCATCATTTTATGTAGATAAGCTCTGCAAGCCCATTCAGTTAGAATCTTGCCTGGACAAATGTAAATTTTTTTTCAAAAACCCTCCATCACCAAAAATCCCTTTTAAAAAGGCCCCAGCTAGGAAAAAGGTGCTTGCGAGCTGAAATGTCAGTTACTGCTCTAAAACCCAAAACTCAACCTGAAAGGAAGAGGGAGGGTGGAGAGGCTAAGAAAGTGAAAAACAAAACCAAAATGGGACAAACCCCATAAAGCTCTGGGGGGGATTGGAGTAATGGGAGCTATTTTTTAGATCCACGAAAAAGGGAAAATGCAAAAACCCAAAGTCCCCTTTCTTTTTTCATGTGGAACCATGGCATTGGTATTTTTGTGTGTTGTAGCAGGCTTCCTTCATATTTTCACCTAACAGAGTGACTGTGAGACTGCATAGTGGCCACAGGCAAAAACAGAAGATTTATTAAAAAGGGGGGGTTCCGGAAACCCCAAAATTGCTCTTTGTCTTTTTAGGATTTTGAGTAGGGAAAAAGAAGAGAAAACTGTACTTAACCCCCCAGGTGCTCTCGTTTTACTCCTGGCTGCGGTGCGTTCAACCTGGGAAATAAAACAGTGAAGTCCACGTCCACTTTACAGCTGCAGCCAATCACAAGCCAAAGTTTACCTGCATGGGGGGGCCCCCGTGGCCTGTAATTAGTGCGGCTGTCCCCGTGAAAGAAAACCTTTCACTGCTTCAGCGGCATGAATGGCCCGGGAACCGGGGGAGTGAAAGGGAGGGGTTTAGGATGGGAAAAGGGTTTTTCTTTATTTTATCTATCCGAGTACAAACGAGTAATGTTGTGGCTTGGAATACCCCTTTAATGTGTTCCCGAACGATTGGGTTTTAAATGTTTTTTTATTAAAGGGGGTTGGGTTTATACATCGTTTTATCTTAATTTTAGACCTGTTTTCTCAGTTTCATTTTTGAAATTTTTGGCTTTGCTGGGTTAAAAAAATGGTCTTCAGTGATGAGCTGCTGGGGACACCAGGGGCTGTAGCTTTTAGCGAAAAGCGCTGGCAGCCTATAGGAGAGATCAAAAAAGGTTTTGTCGCTTTGGCCAGCCCCTGGCAGCCCGGGCAGGAGAGATTGAAAAGGGCTGTACTTTTAGGACCTGATTTTTAGCCCATACAGGAGGGAATATCTAGAAAAAGGTAAAAACTACTTTGGAATAAAATTTTAAAGTAAATTGTTTTTGCAAGATCCCTTTTTCATAAAAAAACAATTCCTTTTTGTGAGACAAACCCTTTTTAAAACTGCAAGTTCCCATCTTGAGTTTTTAACCCTTTCTTAAACAGCCACAATTTTTTTTATCACGTTTTTGAAAACCCGCGTGAATTATGTCTTTAATTGCTGTCCAGAGGATTACCAAAATTTTCCTTTGAACTTTTTCTGCACTTTTACATTTTTTGGCCCAAAGGGGGGGTTTTTTTTTGTTATATTTTATGTTGGGGGGGCCCTCCCAAAATAGGTCACGTCCCCAACAGCGGGCTCTATGAAGGATTTAAAAACTATGTTTGCTAGAAGTATTAGATATTGGGGTCATTCGAGTAGGTCACATCATTTTATGGTATTCATTTTTACACATGGGAATCCTGGAAAATCTCATTAAACACAGGTAAGGCTAACCTCTAAGCAAGGAAAAGAATTACAATTAAAAGTTGCAGGTTGGTTCTTTAAGGGGAAATATAAATAAATACATAAAGATTAAAGTAAATTTGTTAATCCATTACATCAATTATTTTCATATATACTAACGCTTCCCAGGATCAGCTCCTCTTCACTTTTGGATTTTTGTCCCGAGTCACAGAAGAGTCTTGCACTCCATTCACTCAGTATGGAGACTGAGCCGCTCTTGTGTGTCAGGATAAGAACCCAGAAGTGAAGAGGAGTGGATCCTGGAGAGCTATGGAGTGGCAGCAGGGGACTGAGGAGGGAGTATCACATTGTCCTTTTTAGTTAGTCTAGTTCAACAGATATATCTATGTTGGGTTCTGGGAACGGAACGCACTGGTAGTTGGCCTCTTGGGGGTAATTATTATTTGGGGGGTCACCTGAGAACATGGGGGGACATGCGGGCTCGAACTGGCCCACAGTCCATATACATTCTCATAAAAGACAAAAAAGCAGAGAAAGAGAGGCAGAGTATAGGAGGTATAAACAGTCATTTACAGTAGCTGTAGGGTGGGCCCCTAAAATAAACTCCACCGGTGGGCCCATAAAACTTCAACTGGTGGGCTCCTAGAGTCAACTCCCTAGGCATCCCAGTCCGACACTGGGGACATGTATGAACGGGGCTGCGGCAGAAGTCTGCCTTGTTTTCAGCCAGACATCATGCGCAGCCCCATTCGCATTACTGAAAACCCTCCCGTATGCAACTATCAGGCGCATTACAGAGCGCAAGCGGCACTGTGTAATGCGCCTGATCTCGGGAGGCGTGCGGGAGGCGGGGCGCACTAGAACCATATGAAGCTATAGATTTATAGCTCCACTACGGCAATTCTAGGTGCATTACTACTGGAACAGGTAGAGCACTTTCAAAGTGGTTTACCTGAGCCAGAAATGTCTTGTTAGCGCTAGAATGCGCCTGATTTATGACCAAAAGTAGAATAAGTTCATAAATCAGGCGTGTTCTAGGCTATTATTACGCGCATGAAATTTGCCATTTAAACGCCAAATTTCTTACATGTGGCCCATGATTTCTAATGCTCCTGAGCCCAAATGCAAAATCTATAAAAGAGATCCCCACCTACCATATTCCATTGATAATACTGATGCCTTCTTATGTGACCGAGCAGCCATTTGTACCTTCTAGGCATCAGAGCCTATATTTATACTTCAGTAGATGGCACCAACTATTAAAGGGGTATTTACTTCTTGTCTTTAAACCAGCTTTACAGCTCCTTCCATCCACTTCTATGGGACTTCCTAGTACAGCTGAGTTTAAATACCCCTTTTGCGGACAACATATTAAAAGGCTATTTCCAACTCAATGATTGGCTTTAAATATGTAGGCAAAGGTGAGTAAAGATTATTACCAAATACATTTCTGTTCTGATTTTGCTTCATTTCAGAGTTACAGCAGTTCTTATCTCCTGCTTGTTTATACAAGCTTCCCTAGGTTACCGACCACCTCGCTCTGCCCTAGCAGTGGCCGGGATGGTGACAGCAGCGTTCTGAACTAATAAAACTTCCTCATCACAAATAACCCTCTAACAGACTGAGCTAGGAACAGCAGAGCTGAAATGTCAGTCACTGCTATAGAACTACCCACAGCCTGAACAGGAAATGGAAGCAAGCTCTTCTATTGTTATATGTTGCCAGGTGGGAATAAATCTTTATTTCTTTGGGGGAAGTGGGGAGTGCAGACATTTGCATTGGGCCCACCAATAGTTTAAATGTCCCTTAAATTATTATTATTTATTTTTTTTGCATTAAAATATATATGTCTACTAATTCAACTAGGTCCTGGACCTCAATCCACAATGTCTTTCACCAAAACGTATGAGTTTTGAATCAATGATAGAGAGTTAGACCTCTCATTAAACGAGGACACGAAAAGTGCATGGTGAAATTTCGCTTCTACCATTAGAGGTGTTATCTTATCAAAACCTCTTATTATGTAGAAGAACTGTGTCATCATTCAGATCTTCAGCAAATACTGTTTATCTGTAGATGTGGATTTCAATTATATGGAATTATAGCCTCAGGTAAAATATTTCATTTCCAGAGCGGCTTGCTGTGTAGTATCCTCTTTAAAAGCAGATGTCTTGTTAACATGACTAATACTTAGTATCTGATTGAATCTATACAATTATGGAGTTGACTGACACACACTTCAACGAGACCCACAGAGAATCACTGCTACTTGTGGAAAAGCAATAAGGAAATTCAAGGACTACTGTGAAATTTCAATGGAAAGCAAATGTGATATGTGTGATCGATGGGACGAAATGACACAAAATGCAGAAAACATGAAAATAGGCAAACCCATTGTGTTTTTTGTGACAAGAAAATGTCTCAAAAATGTTCAAAAATTGTAAAAGTTCAAGATCAAAAATTTCTAGTCAACATGGAAAATTATTCTATTGTTTTCTTTTACTCCTAAGCTATAAAAAAATTCAACAAATACGTTTTTATGTTGTCTTAGTTTCTGCATAATGGTATATAGTGTGCAAATAATACTGTGCCCAATAAAAAAAAAATATAGAGGACCCTAAATTGTTATGGTGATGACAAATAAGGAAGTAAAGAGTAGCCAAAGGTTTCATTAAGGAAGTCCGACCAGTAGGGTTTATGGAACAGATGCTTTCCAAAACACTATTCACAGTCTCCGCGCCTGAGATAGAAGTAGCAAGGAATAGGGTGAAACTCCAGACACCCTTATTGTTTTGTAAAAAACAAGCATAAAAACATGAAATAAATATACCACCGCGCTAAACCAGCCGATCTTATACAAATAGATGGCCCAATTAGGGTAACAGATGCGTAACAGATGCCTACAAGTGACCGTTATAACTAGTGTTCACTCTCTGTACAGTACAGACTGCTCTTAGTTAGGAAGTTTGGTATTGCTGGCTACATCTTTTCCACACCCAGAAGCTGTTATTTGGCGACATTTGTAGGCTCCCATAACTCCTAACTCTCATATACATGGATATATATTACACAGAATGCTTGGAGTTGCTAAATCATACTCAGTGCCCAAAAGTTCAGTTTTTGCAGTTTTGGGGGTTCAGTAATTGTATAACACACAGTCTCCAAATCTCCTATGCTTCAAAGGGTCTTTTGGGCCCCCACAGAATGCAGAGCCCCGTAGCAGCTGCTACCGCTGCACCTCCTATAGCTACGCCCCTGCTTGCAAGCTGTCCTCATCTTTTCAGTTAGCCATTGAAAGGAATGAAGTATTTTAGCCTCTCACTTTTTTCCTGTCACTCTTAGAGCCAAATTTTCTTCACTAAGTTGTTCCACGTATCCAGGTTATTGTTTTGGATGGTAATTCCAGCTTCTCCTCACCTGTATAGGTATAAAAATAAACCTGAAAATCTTCTCCTATTGAATTTAATGGGGTTCGAGTTCGAATAGAACAGGCATCGTCAAACTGCGGCCCTCCAGCTGTTGGGAAACTACAACTCCCATCATGCATTTTTTATAATCTAAAAAAGGTGGGGAAAGATGGAGTTTAGTTTCCCAACAGCTGGAGGGCCGCAGTTTGAGGATGCTTGGAATAGAACCTCAAACCGAACTCACAAAAGTTCGAGGTTCTAATCAAACTAGAACTTTTTACTGTTCGCTCAACAACTAGATATAACTATTCAGAGATACTACGTGAAAATATAACCAGACGTTCACAATCACTATTGGTCCTATAGCACAACCAAACAACACTTAGCATAGAAATATCCATAAAAACAGTGGCCAAAATAGTACTGTAGAAAAGACCGCTGGCTTACCCAAAAGGTGGATCACCCGTCTTCTATTCCACCTTTTCACAATAAAGCCGCAATAGTTCTCTTTACTCTGATAAACTAAACAGCGTGCGCTCTGGCTGCCAATGCTCGCTTCTCTGAATAGTAGATCTGGTGACGTCACCCTCACTATGGAGTCTACAGGCAATCAAACTACCGACGCGTTTTGGAATAAATGTATTATTTAGTCAAGAAGGAATACGTTTATTCTGAAATGCGTCGGTAGCAAAACTCATTTAAAAGGGGCCATGGAATTACTAATGGCAGCCCTGGTCGTAAAACAGATTTTTATCCTCTGGAAGTTAAAATTAACCCCTAAAAGTCTAAGCCTGTTGAGGACTTAAGGACCAAGCCCTTATTTCAAATCTGACATGTATCACTTTATCAGGGAATACTTTTTTTAATGGTTTTACCCATTCATGTGAATTTGAAAATGTTTTCTCGTAACACGTTGTATTTTAAGTTAGCAATACATTTTTTGTTGAAACAATCCTTGTTTATTTGTGAAGAATCTAGAAAAAATACAATTTGGAAAATTTGCCATTTTCAAAGTTTAAAAATTTATGCGTGTAAGACAGATAGTTATACCCAACAAATTAGTAAAAAACGAACGTCTACCATAAGTCTACTTTGTGTTGGCATAATTTTTTAAACAATCTTTTATCTATTATCTATTTATTATTAAATTTTGTAGCTAATTTTAACATTTTCAAGAAAATTTGTAACAATGATTTTTTTTACGGACCTCTCCAGTTCTAATGTGGCTTTGAGTGGTCTGTATGTTAAATACCCCTAAAAATGACTCCATCTAAGAAACTGTACCCCTCAAGGTATTCAAAACAACACTTATAATGTTTGTTAACCCATTAGGTGTTTCAAAGAAATTAAAGCAAAGAAAGGGTGAAATTTCAAAATTTCACTCTTCTTGCAGGTTTTCACATTTTATTCATTATTCACTGGAACACGGTAGATGATAACAGGGAAATGCAATTCAATATCGATTCCCTCAATTCTGCCGTTTTTAGAGATATCCCATATGTGGCCCTAGTGCACTATTTGACTCAACGACAAGCCTCAAAATAGGAGGAGCATCTACTGGATTATGGGGTCTCATTTTCAACACTTCTCATAGACCTCATCTAGGGGTGTATTGTGCATTCTGGGCGCACAGGTGTTCCACAGTTTTTTTTAGCTTAGGGCCATGAAAATTAAAAAAAAAAACACCTGCAGTTCCACCATTGTTTTTTGGGTTTAATTTTTACAGCATTCGCCATGAAGTATAAATGACATAATAACTTTACTATGTGGTCAGTACAATTGCAATGATATAAATTTTAGTTCAGTTTTATAGTTTCTGTTTTGCTACTTTTACACAATAGAATTGGGTTTGTAAAAAAGTATACAGAGCTGAGTAAGGGCTTGTTTTCTGCGGGATGAGCTGACGTTTTCATTGGTGCCATTATGGGGTGCATATGATGCTTTGATCTCTTTTTATCAAGATTTTATGGAGGCAGAATGAACAAAATACACCAATGGTAATATTTTTTTACTTTTTATAGCAGTCACCATGCGGTATAAATGACATGTTAACTTTACTCACCATGATGATACGACTACAGCGATACCCAATTTGTATTTTTTTTATGTTTTACTGCTTGTACACAATAAAAACACTTTTATTTACAAAAGAAAACCATTTTCTTGTATCACCATTGTTTTGGGGAGCCCTTTTAAAGTTTTTATTTTTTTGGGGGAAAATTCCCCCTTTGGGCCTCAAGCAGCTGGGATTGTGGGGCCCCTCCACTCTTCCCCAGACTTGGGATCCCTTTTTTTTCCAAAAAAAAGGGAAAAAATTTTCTTTTAAACTGGGAAAAAAAAGGCTTTGAAAAAACTGAGGGGCCATTTTCCATTTCCCTTTTTCTCCTTAGCAGGTAAAAACGCTTTTAAAGGGGTCCCCGGGTCAAAGTGGCTTGGGACCCAAAGGGGGTGACAGTTGCGCTTTTGTCCCGTTTCATCTGTACGTGGTGGAGGCACTGACCCAAACCACATGCTCTCCTTGTGAAACCTCCCCAAACCCCTGAAATGGCCTTTTCCCGGACAATGTTTTATTCTCCCCCTCATCCCGTTTTTTTTTGCACATTTTTTCTACAACACCTTTTCCCTCCACACAATTAAAATTAAAATACTTAAAATACACATTCTTGGGGAACATCCCGCATCTATAGCAAAAGACCTTTTTGTTTTTGGCCCTTTCCCTTCCCCCTTTTTGGGGGGAAAACTTTACTGTCTTCTGGACAACGTTAAGTCACATTCTTTCCCCATGAAAATATAGTCTACTGAACCAGACGAGGGACCATTTAAATGTTTTGGAAAAACTTTGTGTGTGACACCAGGGGTCCCAATAATTTACCTTTCCCCACTTTTTTTAGATTTTTGTCATACCGATTTTTGGGTTTATTGGGTTTGTAAAACAAAAAATTTTTTTTGGAAAATTTTTTCATAAATGAACTTTTCAATGGGTATTTACATTTTTTGGAAAAGTTCAAGTTTTAAAGTGGGAATACTTTGGGGCATTTTTTTTTGTGGCCCCCTGATGCAGGGCAAGGGGCCAATCAACAGCAAACCTGGGAATTTTTGTTTTCATACAATAAAAAAGGGTTTTTTTCTTCAATCTCAATGACTATCAAATTTAACATAGATCCAAATAGAAACTATGGATTGATCCCTGCAGTGCTTAGAATAAAAAACTCTTTTTAGGATTTTCATTCTCCCAAAGATTAAGAAAAATCAAAGATATTTCCAGTATGTTTTGATCCAACTATGAAAAACGATTTTGTACCAAAAAATACAGCTGAAAAACCCGAAGTTCACAACATAATTTTAAAAAACAAAATTTACATGTTTTTCTTCTGTCTGGGCATTAAAACAAATAAACCCTTCCCTTTTTAGGTCAATTAGGAAAACCCAAAAATTTTTTATTTTTTTCCCCAAAGCAGAAAATTAAAAAAAAAAGAGATTTTTTTTTTAAAGGATTTTTTTTTTCTTTCTGCAAATTCAAAAGTTTACATACACTGCGATTACTCTGCCTTTAAATAATATTCCTCTGTATGCAAATAAAACTATAATCTTTTAGTACAAAAAGTTTCAGTCCCCAAAACCCTTTTGGGTCGGTTTTTGCCCCAAAGGGGGGAAATTTTTTTACCCACTGTGGGAAAAATTTTTATTCCACACTACCCCCTAAATTCTAAAAAAAGGATCTTTAAACCACACCCCGCGCGGACATTGGTTTTTCAAAAAAGGGTTTCCCGAAAATTTGTTTGTAATTTAGCCTCAAAGTGTTGTGCCGGGTTTTGCACACAAGGACACAAGCGGGGGTGTAATATACCTACAAATAACATTCATAAATTTTTTTCTTTCAGTATTATACTAGGGGGCGCTTTCTCCATTTTTCTTTTTCTTTTTTCCTTTTAAACAATTTTTTTACCGCCCATTTGAAAGTATGTCTTTTTGAAGCTTCTGATAGGTTTATTGGCAAAATTTGAGTAAAGCCCAAAAC
The DNA here is from genome assembly GCA_025379985.1 of Phyllomedusa bahiana. NCBI lineage: Eukaryota > Metazoa > Chordata > Amphibia > Anura > Hylidae > Phyllomedusa > Phyllomedusa bahiana. Next base: position 77,918 of record JAODAL010016794.1, read on the forward strand.
CTATGGATGTTTTTAAAAAGGGTGCCGGGGAAAAAACAATGCTTTTGTTTTAACAAACATTGGGGGAAAGTGTAAAGAAATCCGCCGGATATTTAGGGAAAAAACTGTGGGGCTTGCACAAATCGGGGGTCATCCTTTTGTGCAAAATTTTCCAATTTTTGAAGGTGCCTTGTTTTTCTGTACAAACAATTAAAAGCAAGAAGATGGGACTGCCCCGCTATCCTACCCCTCAGGAAGGGGAAAGGGTTCTGTGTTCCCCAAGATAAGCCCGGGTTTGGTCCGAGGTGATATAACCCCAAAAAAACAAAAGCAAAAGAACCCCGGAAGATGCTGGTTTAAAACTTTTTCCTTACCCCAAAAGTTTAAACATTTCTGTATCAACATGGGCGAAAGAAAACACTTGCCGGAAAAAGTCATTATTTCCCCAAAAAACATATGTCTCAAGCTACGAAAATTTTGGGTAAAGCTGAAAAAGGCATGCAAGGGAAGGTGACCTAAAACATGGGTCAGTTACATCATTCTGCCCGTAGGAAAAGGGGGAAAAAAAATTTTGAAAAGCCCGTGGAAGGATATCCAAAAAAGTTTGGCCCAAATCCCTACAGTTTTTAAAAAGGGAATGCTAACCCGGCCCATGATGGGGAGGCAAGGAAAGGGAATGGCCTAGCGGCTCCTCTGCCAGGAAAAGAAAGGGGGGGCAATTTCCAAATTTTAAAAAAATTTACTCGCCCGCTGCCCCCAATAAGCGCAGCAGCCCGGGCCTCCTATACTTTCGGTCCTTTCCCCCCCAGCGTCCCCCCCTCCTTCCCCTTTTTGAGGGGAGCGGGGAACAGATGTAAAATTAAATTTTTGCGACTCTACGACTGTAGGAGCCGAGGAAAAATGAAAAGTTGGGGCCTGTTCTGCTGTCCCCGGGGTTCAACAGGGGAATAACGCCCCCCAAAGTCAAAAACCCTTTACTAGATCACTAGTTTTTTGGAGGGAAAATTAAAAACCTTTCCCTTTCCCCTTGACAGCCCCGGGCCTTTAAAACTGTGTTAGGGGCAAAAATTTGGAAATAATTTTTCCGGGAAAAACAAAAATTAGGGGAAAACCTTTTGGTTTTGGCAACATCTTAAAAATAACCTGGGGTTGGAATTTGGGGGGTTGTAAACCAACCCAAACAATGAAAGGGAAACCCTCCCTGAATTGCTTCCCTGGGGAAAAAAAACCTTTTTTGGTTGATCCAATTTTTAAACTCTTTTAGGGGAAGGGTTTTAGTGTTTTTTTAGGGTTTAAAAATCCTTCTGACTTTTTTGGGTGGGGGGGTGTTTGGGAAATGCGCCTTTTCGGTGTCGGGGCCCTTTTGGATGTGATCAAAGAAGTAACCCTGCAATTCTTGGGTCCCCATCCGCAAGACCGGGCCCGACAGGCCCCTGCAAACACGAGCGGGGGTCTCTCATGGGGAAAAACCCGTCCCTTTCCTCATTGCCCGCAAGGGGATAATCTCACTGCAATTTTTAGATCCCTCTCGGGTCCCTTCCCGGCCGTCCCAAAAAAAGGGTCTAAAAAATTAAAATTCTTTCAGAGTGAAACCGCCGTGTAAAAAAAGCCTAAGCTGGATTCCCCACTGTTTTTTTTGTGTATTTAATTTTCCTAAAACCCATTTTTTTAAGTACCAAAATGCCACTAAAAAAAACAACAATTTTTCCATTGT
>JAODAL010016795.1:0-79606 GCA_025379985.1 Phyllomedusa bahiana
TGTCAGACGCATAAAGCATATCTTGCTGCAGCCCCTTGCCACGAAGAAAAAACTGTTGTGGATCAATGAGAAGGTAAATTGAAGTAACCCCCAATGAAGTCCAAGGGAAAAAAAATAATTTTTTTTTTATCCTTTTAAAATGAATTATATAATCAGGTAACCAACTAGCATTAGGACAGAAAGTCAGGTACTCGGTCTATCAGATAAAGGGTTAGTTATTTTCATGATGGGGGCCCCCTAAATTCCCCACAGATCAATTTTTTACTAGGAAAAAATTTTAAAAGGGTCCCCCAATGTGAAATTGGATGTCAGGAATGTGCTTTTAAAAAAAAAGCCAAATTGGGGCTGGTCTACACAGCAGGGATTTTTTGGGGGGGTTTTCAGTGGATTATATTTTGAATTGCCAAAAACCCTGGCCATTCCCAGCCGTGTAGCCCTCAAAAGAATATCTGTGCTGTAGTCTAACAGCAAGTTTTTTATGGGGTTTCCAATCCTAAAAATTTGGGGGTTTCCTTGCACCCAAATGTATGGGTACCGAGAGTCCGAAAACTGTTTAGAGTTTAGAGCTGCATTACTACATTATTATGTTATGAATACATTTTTGTTTTTAGTCCCAATTTTGATAGGTAGCGTCACACCCTGGCCCCCTTTTTAGACTACCTCCCCTGCGGACAAGCCACCAATGTTTTGGACAATAGGCCCTGTTACTGAAAAATGAAATATGCTAATTAATAGGAGGAGTTCACAATAAAAAAAGGGCCATTCCCCCAAAATCATTGGGTCAAAAAGCAGGGCAGTGATTTTAGGGGGCCCCCTCAGGTGTAAGAACATGGTACTATTTTGTAGGTTATGGAGATTTTATGGTACCTACCACTATATGGGCTTTCTGATATGTAACAACATATTTATAGCTTTAATTATTGCTACCTATACTGCTGCTTGAGTTTCCCATCATAAGGTGGTAAGGCCCTGTCTTCTTTTGTTTTGGGCTCACTATCAATGCTGCTCCAAATGTAATATATAAAATCCAGCAGTTATAAAACAAGTACACTGATGCACACTATAGTGCAAAATGAAATATCCACCTGAGAATGGGAAGAGTTTGCATAAGCCTCTTTGCATAACTGGAGATTTCTGCAGTTTTCTTAAAAAATGGGATGGTAGGCACATATGTATACACTGCTGAGCTCAGACATCTCTATTCAGTTATGTGATCATGCCATCTACGTTGCAACTAACAGATTGTAGGCTACAGGCCTAAAGGGGCCCCTAGCATTTGGGAATAAGAAGCATGACAGGAAGCCAATGGCTTTCTGCTCAGCCAGAGTTTTCAACTGGGATGCAATTCAAATTAGTGTTGATCTGAGGGCCCCTGAACTAAAATTCAGGGTATGAATGACACCAGTGAATTACATCCTATGATGCTTATGCATAAATTTTTTGGATGCCTACGCATCAATGATGTCAGAGTAGTTAATTTTTTTGTTGGGAGTGGATAGTGCAGGCTAAGAGAGGCCCACTTTGGCACGCACTGATCCTGGTTGGGTCAGTCCAAGCAGGATTTATTTCCTTACAAAAGCCATAAGATGTGGCCATGTTATCAAGCTGTCATGGTATGACTGGCATGTATGCTATGTAGCTTGTAAGTAAATTATGCAAGTTATGGGATCCAGTGTTTGCAGACAAATAGCTAGCATTCTACAGCTGGCATGGGTTTTGCAGGCTAGCATCAACATTGCTGTTGGACAACATGTGTTATTGGGTGAATTTACAACTTTGTGTAACTCAGTCTTTGTATGATTTGGAGGTTTTTTTAGCTGTTGTTTGTCAGAGTGCAAAGAGTATGGCATAATATATATTATTTTAGAACAGTGACAGTGTGTTTCATATTGCTGACCCTGCAGCTGCAGTGGGAGAAAAAAGTCTAGCATACCTTGGAATTTCAAGCCTTTATTGAATATGCTTGAGACCACAGAGACAGCAAATGCAGGATACGGCTTACGCGTTCTAGGCATAACATGCCCTTCTTCATAGCCAAATTGGTATGCGTACATATACAGTTAAAAAGATATGATTAACCAATTAAAAACAATATAGAAAAACATGTAACAATGCACATACAAAAACAACAGCATAAAAAACAGACCTTCTATTTAAACTCAACAAAATACAGGTTTTCAATAATAATAATATCCATATCTGTGTGTATGCATACCAATTTGGATATGAGGAAGAGTGTGTAATGCCTGAAAAGTGTAAGGGATATCGTTTATTTGCGGTCTCTGTAGTCTCAAGGATTTTCAATAATGGCTTTACGTTTAAAGGGACGCTGGGCTTTTGGTCTGTTATATCATATGTTTGGTGCCTCTTCTCCGTCCGTGCTTCCCTGCAACCATTACTTTGCATTCATTGAAAACTATGGGAGAGAAGGGCCCATTTATGGTTGTCCTATCCATTATGTTTTTCGGTAATAAGACCCTGTGCAGTAGTTGGCCCATGGGTCATGGAATAAGGAGAAAACAAATAGCAGCATTATGCCTCCGTTTTTTACCAGAGGTTACCACATTTTTTTTTTTATTGGTATATACTGTACCTTGTCTCCTCAATGCAAATACTAATCGTGTTTGAAGAATATATATTACTGTACTTTGAAGACAGTATGTACATTAACAAAGTAAAATAAAGTTCATGTATCACATTGAGATTTGTTGATTGCCTTCAGTAAACATTCTTTCTACTTTGTTCATAATGAAATCCCTTTCCCTTATTTACTTTCAACAACATTATGTATAAAAGTCAAATATTACTATTACTTAAATTCCATTTTGTGATCAAAGGTGAGTGAGAACATTCTGTGGTGCGCAATATCTTGTATTTCTCACTCAATTAACAATATACAGGTGCTTTATTGTGTCTTATTTTGTTTCAACTGGCTTGAATTCCCACATCAGATCATTTCCCTTGGCCTTTAACTTGAAAAAATGTATGATATGAGTTTACTTTTTCAGATACAGATGCCAGTGTTGCGGAATCAGCTTTAGAAGAAACTGGTTCGTTGACCCTTACAGAAGCAAGAAATGTATATGGCCTCAATTATCTAATACTTACTACATAAAGCAATTAAAGTGAGGAAAAATTAGAAAAAAAAGCTGGTAAGACAGATATAAAAAAAAAAAGCAAAACCTTGAACAGTCTAAACAAATTATGTAATTCCCATAAAATGGAGTAGTTGTTTGTATACAGTCAGAAAAAAATTACTGTAAGTGATCCAGTAAACTGGCATCTTTATGACAGATAGAATGTAATTTGCTGAAAACATGTTGACAAAACATGTTGACAACTGCCACAAATGAACTATATTAATTTGAGGCAATTGCTATTGTATGTGATTTTGTTTAGTTGTCAATGTAAACATTCAATAAATATATCTTTCTATTTTTTCTGTGTGTAGTTTCTATGTACTACAATACATACTTTTGTACTGTTTTGTAGAATTAGTTTTTGTTTTTAATTTTTTTTGCAGTTTTTCCTTTGTCTAACAAAGAGATAATCTTGTTTAAATCCATAAAGGGGTTTTGCCACGATCTCATTTCATACCTCCTGCATCCAGCTCTTCAGCTCTGTGTGCTCAGAAGGGGGCATGTGTGATTTGTTTGAATTGCATATCATGTGACCCAGCAGGATGACATCACCAGGCCTTTCCTCTCTCTAGTCAAAGAAAGGTCTGTTTATGTGTAAAGATGTGAGTAGCTCAGAGGTAAAGTTTTTATCTTACAGCACAAGGGTCCTAGGTTCATATCCCTGCAGGAACCAAACCTGTTAATTTTTTTTTCTCTTTATCAATACACATACCTGATTAAGATTTCTTTTTTTATTTATTTGCACTGGTTGGCTAATTACTAAAAAGAAAAGATGACAGGAGTACAATGACAGCACCTGGGGTTTGAACACTCAGTAGCTGCCTGATGGGAGAGGTGATGTCTGAGCACGTCTGGCCAGGACTGAGGCGCTCTCACCCCTGGTCATATCCCTCGGAGACAAGCTGTAAACAATGGATCACTAAAGGAGCAGCTAAAACAAAAACAATGCAGAATTTTTAATAATGATGAATGGTGAAAATGTTTATTATTTAGTTTGCAAGTTTCCCACGTCAATTTTACTTTGTGGCAAAATCCCTTTAAACCGTACACACACATTCAATGTCTTTGACCAGCAGATATCTCTCTTGACTTTTCCATTGACATGCATGCTCAGGGCAATGAAATGTTTCTTTTAATTGTAAGAGGAGAATGACTCACTGATAGAGGATTAGTTTTATTTTGTTACATGCTGTATATTAGATTGCTGGCTGATCTTGATCAAAATTGGCAAGTTTGACTGACTTAAATACATATAGCCATCTTAACATACATTGAAACAAATCTTATTTTCAAATTCCAATTCAGAATAATTCATAATTATCACTAGAGATGGGCGAAGTTCTCAAAAATTCGATTCGGTGACTTCGCCGAATTTCCCGACAAAATTTGTTTCGGTCCGAATTACTTCGGGACGAATCGCGTTAAAAAACAGCTATTTCCAGGCTGCACAGAGCCTGCAGGGTACTGTAGAACGTTGTGCCATGCTTAAATATGCAGAGGGAGCTTGGTTTGGTCTTCATACAATGTTATATTTTAGTATGACATGCATATGACTGCCGCCACTCTTAGAATCGCTTCACTATAAAATTCCCTGGGCACTTAAGAGGGCAAAACTGACCAAAAAACTCAAGCGGGAATGTAGCCTGATAAAGTCATGGCAGCGAAAGCTGGAAAAAAACAAGCTGAGGGCTCAGGTGGCAACATCAGTGACAGAGTGTGGAGGTGACGGCAGCAGCCACAGCAGCATGAGGTCAGAGAGTGGCACAATGACATTCTGGAGGTGGCAAAAACAGGAGTAGGCCACAGAGTGGCACAATGACACAGTATGTAGGTTACGGCAGCAGCCACAGCAGCAGCATGAGGTCAGACAGTGGCACAATGACATTCTGGAGGTGGCAAAAACAGGAGTAGGCCACAGAGTGGCACAATGACACAGTGTGGAGGTCACGGCAGCAGCCACAGCAGCAGCATAAGGTAAGGCAGTGGCACCATGACAGAGTGTGGAGGTCACGGCAGCAGCCACAGCAGCAGCATGATGTAAGGCAGTGGCACAATGACATTCTGGAAGTGGCAAAACAGTAGTAGGCCACAGAGTGGCACAATGACAGAGAGTGGAGGTCACGGCAGCAGCAGCATGAGGTCAGAGAGTGGCACAATGACAGAGTGTGGAGGTCACGGCAGCAGCCACAGCAGCAGCATAAGGTCAGGCAGTGGCACAATGACATTCTGGAGGTGGAAAAACAGTAGTAGGCCACAGAGTGGCACAATGACAGAGAGTGGAGGTCACGGCAGCAGCAGCATGAGGTCTAAGAGTGGCACAATGACACAGTGTGAAGGTCACGGCAGCAGCCACAGCAGCAGCATGAGGTCAGGCAGTGGCACAATGACATTCTGGAGGTGGCAAAACAGTAGTAGGCCGCAGAGTGGCACAATGACAGAGAGTGGAGGTGACGGCAGATACAGCATGAGGTCAGAGAGTGGCACAATGACACAGTGTGGATTTCACGGCACCAGCAACAGCAGCAGCAGCATGAGGTCATAGAGTGGCACAATGACAGAGTGTGGAGGTGGGTGGCAATACCAGTCCCTGGTAAAGATGGTGGTAGGCACATGGTGAAACTGTCAGCAGATTTGTGGCATCAGGTGGGTGGCGGCATCAGAATAGTGGCTGAGGCAGGTAGTTTGAACCCAGACTCATTTCTCGCAGTTTGGGTGAGGTGTCATGGCTGATGTAATCTGACGCCTAAGGCATTGGTGTGTGGAAATCCTGGCCGATCCACGCCTGATTCATCTTGACAAAAGTCAGTCGTTCCACATTTCCGGTGGACTGAACACGCGCTCTGATGCCACACTACTGGCCGGGCAGGACAGCTTCTCCACTGCAAACAAAGCAAGTTGCGGCCACACATCCAGTTTGGCTTCCCAGTAGTCCAGCGGATCTTCTAACTGGGGTGGCAGAGTGCTGACCAAGTAGGCCACCACCTGTTGGTTCAGGGTCTTCTCCAGGTCCTGCTGCTGCTGGTGACTGCCCTCCTCACTAGGCGGGTGAAGGAAGCTGCTCATCAGTGACTCCAGACTTAGGTTGCTGCTGATGGAGCTGATACTGCTCCTACCCCCCCACCTTCCCCCAGCAGCCGCGGCAGTAGTACGTGAGGAGGGACGATGCCGCACATAGGCAGCGGCCAACTGACTATGGAGGATTTCCCTATAGTATTTGAGTTTGTCCTCCCTCTCAGGAGCCGGGAAAAAGGCTCCCATTTTGGACCGGTAGCGAGGGTTCAATAGGGTGGAGAGCCAGAAGTTATCCCTCTGCCGGATGCTGAATATTTGGTTGTCACTAGCCAGGCAAATCAGCATGCTGCGGGCCATCTGCACAAGTGACTCCGAGGGGTTCCATGCCTCCATATACACTGTATACTGCAACGGTGATTGCCGGTCATCTGCCTCGTCTTCCTCATATAAATCTAACTCCTCCAGCTGCTATTGATCCTCATCTCTTGTAACCTTGGTAGAATATACACTCATTTCACCAGACATTGCTTCTGCTCCAATGTCCTCCTGCTCCTCCTCCAGTTCAGTCCCCACTGGACTCATGTGGCCGCGAGATGTAGTCGCCAATCCCCTGCCCAGACAGATTTTTCAGCATCTGTTACAGGACTTGAAGCAGTGGAATGACGTTATTCATCCCGTAGTCCTGGTGACTGACAAATAACGTTGCCTCCTCGAATGGCCCTAACAAATGGCAGGTGTCACGCATGAGCTGCCACTGGCTGACATCAAAGCTACACAGGGGAGTAATCCTGTCCGCCTGGATCATCATCAAATCGTTAATGGCCTTTCTCTGTTCATACAGTCGGTCCAACATGTGCAGGCTGGAATTCCAACGGGTGGAAACATCGCATATCAGAGTGTGTTGGGGGAGGCCGTTCTGCCGCTGCAACTCGAGGAGGGTGTTCCTGGCTTTGTAGGAATGGATGAAGTGCATGCACAGTTTCCTGGCCATTTTCAGAATGTTCTGAAGATCGGTGGAAGACTTCAGGAACCTTTTCACAACCAGATTGAACATGTGCGCCATGCAGGGCGCATGGACCATCCTTCCTCGGTGCAGCGCGGACACCATGTTACTCCCATTTTCCGTCGCCATGGTTCCGATTTGCAGTTGGCGCGGAGAAAGCCACACATCGATTTCTTGCTGCATGACTCGGAGCAGTTCCTCCCCTGTGTGACTTCGTTCGCCGAGGCAAGCCAGGTGTAGAACTGCGTGACACCGCTGTGCCCTACACATGTGGTATGATGGAGCAGTACTTGTGGAGGCTGAGATGGTGGTGGTGGTGGAGGAGGAGGAGGAGGAGCTGCAGTTTGACAACATGGAGGAGAAAGCGGCGTCTCCTGTCCAAGTTGTTGGTGTGCCTGGGCAGGAAGCACATTCACCCAGTGGGCCGTAAAGGACATGTACTGGCCCTGACAGCTGCAGATGTCCACGCTGCCGTGCACCTTTTAACAAACCGATAAGCTCAAGGACTAGCCCACCTTCTGTTCTATATATTTATGAAGTGCTGGTACTGCCTTTTTGGAAAAGAAATTACGGCTTGGAACACTCCATCTTAGCTCATCACAAGCCATTAGTTCTCTGAACGGTGCAGAGTCCACCATTTGGAAAGGGAGGGACTGCAGTACGAACAACTTGGACAGGAGCATGGTCAGCTTCTGCACCTTAGGATGGTTGGACACATACTGTTGTCTCTTTGCAACCGCCTTGCTGAACGACTGCTGGTGCCATGAGTAGCAAGGAGCAGGAGCATCTGGACCGGGAGATGATGGCAAAGAGAAACAGCTCCCTTGTGCAGAAGTGGTGGAGCCTTGACTGGCTGAAATGGCATGCGTGCCACTGGCCGCTGCTGCTGCTGCTGTTGCTGCGGCGGCAGGATGGACCACCATATCTGAGCCACGTTTCTCCCAGGCCACCGGATGGTGACGCTGCATGTGTTGACGCAGGGCCGTGGTGCCAACGTTAGCTCCCTGGCCACGCTTCACTTTCTGCCCACAGATTCTACATATACCCATATTCCCAGATTCGGCTCCTCTGGTGTCTTAGCAAAGAACTGCCCCACCGGCGAGTAGCCGATGTTACCGCCAACGCTCCGCACTGAGTCACTACTACCACCGCTGCCTCGCTGAGCCCTTGTGCCGCTACGTTCTTGGACCTGCGAAGCGTGTTTTCTACCCCGTGTCCGCTTTGCTCTTGACCTCACACTGCTGCTACCCTGCTGACTCATGGCCACACTTGCTGTCTGCGCCTCTGCCTGACGCGCAAGCTGACGCCCTCTTCTCCTGACGATGATGAAGCCCTTGCTTCACCCGGTTCCCAAGTGCGGTCGGCTACATCATCATCGATTTGTGTTTCATCGTCACTGCTGTCCTCATCACCGGTCTTGTTATGCAGAGGCTGACCCCTCACAACATGACCACCCATGCCACTCTCCACATCTATACTTTGCCGCCTACTGCAAGAAGCAGGGGATATTGGATCCATTTCTTCGCTGCCAAGTAGCTGCTGACTGCCCTCCTTAAATTGTTCATCCTCGCTATAGAGTGGCGCTGAGCCCACACCACATAGTAAATCTCTGGCTGAGGGAACCGGATGGGACAGAGGCGGGTTGAGGTCAGGTGAGGGCCGCTGACCCGCTCCCGGGCCATGCCAACTAAGGGTTGTGTCTGACGATCCCACCGACTCTTGGCTGGGGTTGTCAGATGTCATCTGGGAGGAAGTGGATGACCTAGTCAGCCAATTAAGAACCCTTGGGTTGCTGGTCAACACACGGCCGCTAGATGACAGCGGCAGTTTTGGCCTCACTGAGTGACCCCTGCTGTGACGTACCCTTGCTGTTCTGCGACCTGGGCCTGCTCCAGGAATGTTTGTGCCACTGCCACTTGCAGGTGAAGAGCCTGCCACCTCTCTGTCTGACATACTGTTTGTTCTAAAATGTACAGACACTGTTTGATGAAGATATCTATGTATGATAAATACACACCCTGTATTTGACTCCAAATGAACCCAGTAACAAGCTTGGGTAACCCTTGGATATAAATTGCGCTCCACAAATGGCCAGGAAAAATTTACTTGTATGTGCCGTTTAAAAACACTGTGGGCGACATGTATGTTTTCTGGCATGTTTATTTCTTTATTTTTGTTAGCCAAGGATCAATAGTATGGGTGTAATAAAAATAAAGAAATAAACATGATTTTATTGAATTAATATTTTTTTTTTATTTACCCCCATATTATGGATCATTTTATATACACATCGGTACAACTTCTGTAGTCTTATCATTTGATTTCGGCCATGTACCGTTTTATTCCAGATCGCATTAGAAAACCCATAAGAGCGTCGCTCGCTCTCCCATTGTTCCAAATAACCGCGCCTCTTTTAAGTTAGCCAATCACAAACAGAGCTCGCTCTGAATTTCTTTTCCCCATAGAACTTTATGAGAAAGTAGCTCGCGCTCTGATTGGCCGGCATAGCCAAGCCCCCGGTAGCTCAACCAATCAGCTCTTTTCTGCCTTTTTACTGTATTTTGAACTGTCCCGCCTTTGATTTTGATTGGTCTATATTTTTCCATAGGTTATAATGGGTCCCTGTCGCTCCTATTCTGATTGGTCAATACTCCTCCATAGGTTAGAATGGGCCACTGTAGCTCCTATTCTGATTGGCTGGTTTATGCCGACCAATGAGAAGAGCTTAAACAATTTGATTTACTGTATTTCCAGGCAATTCTCTATATTTCAATTCCCGATGTAGCGCCGGTCTCGGCGACAAACACGTTGTTAGGGATTTGACTGATTTATTTTTAGAGAAAGTTTCAGCTCTTTTACAGATAATATTTTACACTTAATAAAAAAGATTTTTTTAATCATATTCCATGCTGCACAGCGCTGAGAGCCGAGATTGCATTGCGCCGATCTCTCCATAGACTCAAATGGGAGAAGTAGCTCGCGCTCTGATTGGCTGGGATAGCCAAGCCCCTGCTAGCTCAACCAATCAGCTCTTTTCTGTATTTTTACTGTATTTTGAACTGTCCCGCCTTTGATTTTGATTGGTCTATATTTCTACATAGGTTAGAATGGGCCACTGTCGCTCCTATTCTGATTGGCTGGTTTATGCTGACCAATGAGAAGAGCTTAAACAATATGAAATACTGTATTTCCCAGCAATTCTCTATATCACAATTCCTGAACTGTCCCGCCTTTGATTTTGATTGGTCTATATTTCTCCATAGGTTAGAATGGGCCACTGTCACTCCTATTCTGATTGGCTGGTTTATGCCGACCAATGAGAAGAGCTGAAACAATTTGAATTACTGTATTTCCCGGGAATTTTCTATATCACAATTCCTGAATTGTCCCGCCTTTGATTTTGATTGATCTATATTTCTCCATAGGTTAGAATGGGCCACTGTCGCTCCTATTCTGATTGGCTGGTTTATGCCTACCAATGAGAAGAGCTTAAACAATTTGAATTACTGTATTTCCTGGCAATTCTCTATATCACAATTCCTGATGTAGCACTGGTCTCGGCCACAAATGCGTTGTTCGGGATTTAATTGATTTATGTTTATAGAAGGTTTCAGCTCTTTTTCAGAGAATATTTTACACCTAATAAAAAAGATTTTTTAAATCATACTCCATGCCGCACGGCGCTGAAAGCCGTGATTTCATTGCCCCGATCTCTCCATAGACTACAATGGGACAAGTAGCTCACGCTCTGATTGGCCGTGATAGCCAAGCCCCCGCTAGTTCAACCAATCAGCTCTTTTCTGCATTTTTACTGTATTTTGAACTGTCCCGCCTTTGAATTTGATTGGTTCTAACTTCTCCATAGGTTATAATGGGTCCCTGTCGCTCCTATTCTGATTGGTTGGTTTTTGTCGACCAATGAGAAGAGCTTACAGAATTTGAATTACTGTATTTCCCGGCAATTTTCAATATCCAAATTCCCGATATTGCGCCGTTCTGGATTTTTGGAAAGTGATTTTATCTATGTATTTTTTAGTAGGTTTGAGCTCTTGATAAAGGCGATTTTTTTTTTCATACTCCGCACGGACATCCTTAATGATTTCTCGCTGTTTTCCAGCCTGTCTCGAATTGGAATACATGTGAGGAGCAGTCCCGCACTGCGCCTAAGTCCCGCACTGTGCCCCACACACTGGCGAGGCGCGGCTGACTTTTCCCCGCATGTATAAGCGCACCTCCTCGGGCGGCGAATCTTAGGCGCAGCGCCGCACTGCGCCTGTCCCGCACTGCGCCTCACACACTGACGAGGCGCGGCGGACTTTACATACAGTCATGGCCAAAGGTTTTTAGAATGACACAAATATTATATTTTCACATGATCTGTTGCCCTCTGGTTTTTATGTGTGTTTGTCAGATGTTTTTATCACATACAGAAATACAAGTGCAATCATATTATGATTAACAAAAGCTTTTATTGACAGAATGAGTTAATGCAGCAAGTCAATATTTGCAGTGTTGACCCTTCTTCTTAAGGACCTCTGCAATTCTCCCTGGCATGCTCTCAATCAACTTCTGGACCAAATCCTGACTGATAGCAGTCCATTCTTGCACAATCAATGCGAGCATTTTGTCACAATTAGTTGGATTTTGTTTGTCCACCCGTCTCTTGATGATTGACCACAAGTTCTCAATGGGATTAAGATCTGGGGAGTTTCCAGGCCATGGACCCAAAATCTCTATGTTTTGTTCCCTGAGCCATTTAGTTATCACCTTTGCTTTATGGCAAGGTGCTCCATCATGCTGGAAAAGGCATTGTTGATCACAAAACTGCTCTTGGACGGTTTGGAGAAGTTGCTCTTGGAGGACATTCTGGTACCATTCTTTATTAATGGATGTGTTTTGAGGCAAGACTGTTAGAGAGGCGATTCCCTTGGCTGAGAAGCAACCACACACATGAATGGCTTCTGGATGCTTTACAGTTGGCATGAGACAAGACTGGTGGTATCGCTCACCATGTCTTCTCCGATCAAGCTGTTTTCCAGATGTTCCAAACATTCGGAAAGGGGATTCATCAGAGAAAATGACTTTATCCCAGTCCCCAGCAGTCCACAGAATATCAATCTGTCCCTGATGTTTTTTCTGGAGAAAAGTGGCTTCTTTGCTGCCCTCCTTGACACCAGGCCTTGCTCCATGAGTCTCCACCTCACAGTGCGTGCAGATGCACTCACACCTCCCTGCTGCCATTCCTGAGCAAGCTCTGCTGGTAGCCCGATTCTGAAGCTGAAACACTTTTAAGAGACAGTCCTGGGGCTTGCTGGTCTTTCTTGGGTGCCCTGGAGCCTTTTTGGCAACAATGGAACCTCTCTCCTTGAATTCCTTGATGATGTGATAGATTGTTGACTGAGGTGCAATCTTTCTAGCTGCGATACTCTTCCCTGTTAGGCCAGTTTTGTGCAGTGCAATGATGACTGCACGTGTTTCTTTAGAGATAACCATGGTTAACAGAAGAGAAACAATGATGCTAAGCACCAATCTCCTTTTAAAGTGTCCAGTGGTGTGATTCTTACTTAATCATGACAGATTGATCTCCAGCCCTGTCCTCATCAACACCCACACCTGTGTTAATGGAGCAATCACTGAAACGATGTTAGCTGGTCCTTTTATGGCTGGCCTGCAATGTAGTTTAAATGTGTTTTGGGGAAAAAAGTTCATGTTCTAGGCAACTATTGACTTTGCAATTAATTGCTGTTAAGCTGATCACGCTTTATAACAGTCTGGAGTATATGCAAATTGCCATTATAAAACCTAATGCAGTAGACTTTGTAAAAATTAACATTTGTATCATTCTCAAAACTTTTGGCCATGACTGTAGTATTTACAGTTTGAGCGCGCCCCAGCGCCGACGTAAATCAGGCGCAAATTTCGCCGGAAAACTGGCGAAAAGGTGCGCCCCGACGTGGCGAGCTTTATACATGTGGCCCTGTGTATTTTACTGAATATAAAAGCACAAACAGGCTTAATTAACCTTCGGTTATGAATTATGCTACAGGCAAATTTGCTTCTTTGGCAGTGAAAAAGAATGTTTCTTTTAGTGACCACAACAACAGAACAACGCTAAATTAAGTGGTATTTGGATTGTGAAAACGCTGTTTCTTTGAATGAATACAACAGGAACAGGCTTAGATAACCCTTGGATATTCAATGTGCTGTGAGCAGAGAGCATTAAAATGTATATGTAGCTGCAGTGGACGCACACTGGACTTCAGTTCCAATACCCCACAAAAGCAGAATTAGAACGTAAGAGAAGCAGTCTCCGAGACAAGCTGTGACACCCCCCCAAAAATCACTGTATGACAGTGAGTTCTGTAGTATCAGCTATCATAAGCAGCCACGGCAGCACCTTCCCTACTCAGTACAGTGAGAGCAGTATGAGCTCCCAGCGTCGCGCCCGGACTTATATAGTGCGGTGACGTCACAGAATCCCGCCGGTCTCTGATTGGCTTCATCTCTGCACATATCTTGTAGGCTATGCCTTTCTTCCTCCCAGAGTTCTTTGCCCCATGTAACGCCATGTGCTCACAGCCATTTTATCAATCAAAAGCATGCTTCGTTCCCGCAAAGTACCCCAAACTTCGACTTCGTTCAGAACTGAAGTTTAACTGAGATTCTAAACGAAGTCCACTTCGTTAGAATCAATTCGCCCATCTCTAATTATCCAAGTAATCTAGATTTAGTTCATTTTCTGGTTTTGGCCTTCTTACCACTTTTTGAACCAAGTGTTTCTATTTTACCTTTGTCTTCAAAATGCATTCTTGGCATTCTTTGGCTATCTTTGTAATGGCAGACTTTGTAAATGACTATTCTAAACCATTGAATACAACACTATTTCCATTAATTTATCTGCTGTTTGACAAAGTGTGCTTAATATTTTAAGTCGATTGACACATAACAAAACATTCAAACTAAGGGGGACATGTATAAAAATCAGCTTGTCGAAGCGCCTGTTTTCACGTTTTTTTTTCCATGAAAACTGCGCCTGATGTATGTCGGCGCCGAAGTGTGCTCATAAATGCGGGGCAAACTTCGACGCCTCCAACAGACAGACCACATTAAAATTGGTCTGCCTGCCGGAGCTTTATTGCGCCTCACTTTGCCGACCCACATTCATACATGTGTCAGTGTTTTCGAATGTGGTGCGTACCTAGCCAGAACGCCCACAGCACGCCCTTTTATGTTAGGCTCATTAGAAATTGGCGAAGCTTTCGCCTTATGTGCCTAACACATAGGGGATGTGCGTCCGACAGTGGAGCCGGCACAGAGAGGCGCATTATATGCCCTAAATCTTTCTTTATGAGTCCTATTTACTAACTTGTTCTTAATAACGAACCAACTGTAAAATTTACTAAGACCTATCTGTAAGTGTTTTATAGATAATCTTGATATCAGAAGTGGGATGGGCTTTTGCACTTTTTTAGGCAATAAAAGGCCGTTTATACTTGTGAGGAACCAGACACCTGGACAGACAGTGCGCCCTAGCGCTAAGTCCTCAAAGGCTGTACCTGCCTACTTGCTGACCCAACCCTAAGCGGTCAGTAACAACTGGGTGGCAAACCCTACCTTGGTAAGGTACAACACAGAATAGACAAGGCAGAAAAAACCAAAGCATGAGGTCAGACAGAGAAGGTCAAAGCCAGAGAGAGAAATTCAGTATCAAATCATCAGGCACAAGGAAGGTCAGGAGGAAAGGCACAAAAATCAGAAATGAAGCAAGACATTAGGAAAAAGCACACCAGCTAAAACAAAATACATTATCAGAGGCAAATTGCCAGAGCCCAAATGATCTATAAGTAGGATGTCAGAGTCACGGTCCAGAGCGGCCCTCTGACTTCCGGCCACACAAAAAATGGACTGAGTGGCAATGGCAGCTGTCAATAACACTCAGCCTAACTACCTGTAGACCAACAGAAGTCCAGCAGCAGACGGGTGTGGCATGAAATCTGTCAATCATAGTCCAGCAAGAACTGACCGAAGGCAATGTTCAAACTGCATACAGAAAACCAAGGTTCAGAACAGCTTCATGGTCAAAAGCACAGTCTCTGCTGTAATTATGGGCAGAGAACTGCACTGAGGCCAGACCAGGCACGGTCATAACAGTACCCCCACTTTTATGAGGGGCCACCTGACCTTCAACAGGCATACCAGGCTTGAAGGCGTTCTGGTACAATTTGAGATGCGAAGCATGAAGGTCCTTGCCAGAGACCCATATCTACTTCTCTGGACCATAACCATTCCAATGAATAAGATACTGGATAGAGTTCTGGACCAAATGTGAGTCCAACATTTTTTCCACCTCAAATTCCAACTCCCCTTGGACAACAACCAGTTCTGGTGGACTAAATGCGAGTAGTACAGAAGGAACATATTTTCTCAACAAAGATTTGTGGAATATATTGTATATGCAAAAAGTGCTGGATAATTGCAGCCTGAAGGATACTAGATTAATAACTTCAGAGATACTGTACAGACTAATAAAATGTGGAGCAAATTTCCCTAAAGGAACCTTGCGGTGAAGGTTCTTTGTAGATAACCACACTTTACCCACCAAAACATAATAACGCCCTACAGAACGTTTTTTGTTAGCAAAGCGCTTTTGGTTGTCTTGAGCTTTAACCAGGTTCTGAAAAGCCTGGGCCTAGACTGTGCAGTTCTGCAGTGGGGTAGGTGGATTCTTTTACACGACAAGATGAGGAATGAGGTTTAAACTCATAGGTACCAGAGAACGGCAACATTTTAGTGGAAGTTTTCACTCTGTTGTTAATTGGGAATTCTGCTAACGATTTCTTGGTTATCAGAAACAAAACTGTTCTAGAGATTGATTAATCCTTTCTGTCTGTCTATTAGTCTCTGGATGGAATGTGTAGGAAAATGACACAGAAGATACAGATGGGTGCTCAGGTTTTGATTTTTCCCTTCTCCTCTCCCAGAGACTAATGTCGATATAGACCACATGGGCCATAGCCTGTATAGCCATAGGTACTAGGATTAGGATGACTGACCCAGGCATCATTAATGGCATCTAATAGGTCCTGTCTGAGCTTTTAAAACTGTATCACACCAACCAGCCGTCACACACCAGTTGCAGAACTCTGTGCAGTAATCCTCAGCAGAAATTTTATTCTATAACCCACATGTGATAGGTGATAGATGAGCCCCAAGGGATTGAAAAATCAATCCAGAGGAGCAGTGGGGGAAGTTTGACAGCCCATTCTTGAGGATTCCCTTGAAGTAGGGAAAGCACTACCCTCATCATTTGGGCCTCCGAGGCAAGTGACTTGATCTGAAAATATAGCTTACACGACTTAAAAATAGTCAATGAGAAACTTTTTCAGCTGTCGGACAACTGAGTTTCATCAGCAACCGAGATACAGAGAGACTGGAGGAGTCACAGAAAGGCAAAAAAGTGGACGTCTATTGGCTAAATAAAACATTAATGACTGCTTCATTGTAAACAATGTCCTGTGGAACCTGATGATTGTAAGGGCTGGGTAGTGGATCCGCCGGACCACCGCAAGCGATGGTAGTTAAGCCACGCCAGGGAACGGAATCTAAGTAGCCCCCGGTTTTTCACCAGAGCCCGCCGCAAAGCGGGATGGACTTGCTGCGGCGTGAGGGCTACCAGGCGTTCCCCCCTGACGTGACTTGCTTGCGGTGGCAGCCGAGGTGCAGCGGGGCGGTACCGAATCGTGTACGAGAATCGTAGTCGTGGGCAGGCAGAAGGTCAGGACAGGCGGCAAGGTTCGGGTCGTGGACAGGCAGGAAGGTCGGGCAAGGCCCGGCAGAGGTTCGGGTCGAGAAACGTAGCAAGAGGTCTGGTACACGGAAAGGCGAGAATACACTTTGGGAACGCTTTAGCTAAGGCACGAGGCAACATAGATCCAGCAAGGAGTGTTAGTGGACGTACCTTAAGTAGGGGAAGCGCCTGGCATTTAGCCAATTAACGGGGCGCTGGCCCTTTAAATCCTCGAGAACGAGCGCGCCCCTTAGGACACAGGCACGCGCGCCTCGGCCGGCAGAGGACGCGGACGGCACAGGGTGCGAGGTTAGGTGAGTCCCTGGCAGTTGCAGACCCCCGGCTCGTCCCGCGGCCAGCGGCGGCACCCGACCCGGTGGGCACCCGGGGAGGGGGTCACGGGTGCGCCCGCGGCCTGCGGGCCGAGGAGCAGGGGGTGCCGTGACAATGATGAATGGCACACAGCTCCAGGCATGTTTAAGAAAAGTGAGAGGCAACCAAGTGTCACGTCAGACCATTCCTAACCGTTCACATCATCCATCAATTATCCAGTATCCATCATCCATCCATCATGCAGTATCATTGGTGGCCATAATTTCTGCTTAGAGTGAATCCACGTTCATCCCTGAACAGTATTAAGAAAACCACTGATCTCTGGTCCAGCATTGATGCTCCCTGACCCAAGCAAGATGATGATGCTTGTGCCTGGTGGTGTGGTCTGGTTGTCTAGCATGCAGACAATGCTTATGTAAACAGTTACAAATGGTTTGTTGTGAAACTTGGGTGGTTCACACCTTCCTTTACCGTGCTTGGGGTTGTGTGGCATTCCTCATTCAGTTCCGTCCAATGAAGGACGTCCACTTCTCTACCTTTCTGTGACTCTTCCAGTCTCTCTGTATCTCTGTCGTAGCCTGCTGATGACACTCTGTGACCACTTCCAACTGAGAGAATCCTGCTTGAAGACTAGCACTTGTGAGATAGTGTGGATCAGTTGTAAAATGTTTTTTTGGTCTCATGATCTCAAAAGGTGAACAGCATGATGAGGACTGTTTAAATCCCAATTCAAATTGATCCCCCTAAAATTTTAATTTATTGGATGATTAAAAGGTTTAAAACAACGGGTGAATTTTGCCTTTAAAGCCCTTTTAGAGTCAGCAATTCTGCAAAAAGTATGAAACTTTGAACAGTTGGACATGTGAATTTTAAAGTTAAGGATGGTCTCTTTCAGTCAAAAAAAAAAAATTTCGGGAAATGTTATTTCATGCTAAAAATTTCAAAAAAAAGTCAAAATCCCAAACTTTTGGTGATTTTGTGTATCACACTAAAAAAAAATCAAGTTTGTTTTTTTTGAAAAGAAACACAATCATAACAGAAAAGACGGGGAAAAAATCTTCCTGCCCCTTTTAGGGGGTTGAAAATTTTGCCTGACATTTAATTGGCCAATTTAAAACTTCAAGGGGAAAAAGATTAAAATCTCAATTAAATATAATAGGACAGATCCCAAAGGGAAAAGTTTCACATTTGCTCTGATGAAAGGGACTATTTGCGTATTTATCAGCACCTCACTGCTTCTAATGCCGATGAGCATTGTATACAAAAAACCGGGTAAATTTACAAGTAATTTTTTTTCCTTACATCTTCAAACCAGGTCCTTCGGGCCCTTTTATCAATGTATAAAAAGCAAAGGCTTTTTGACGCCTCTGACTAATTTAGAAGACAAATAGTTCGGGATAAAGAACATCACGGGAAACAAATGCCAGAAAACCTAAAACCAACGCAGGGGTTTTTCAACATGTGTAAAAACCCAAAAAAACATTACCAAATGTAAATAATGCAAGATAACAACAGAAAATATGGATCTGTAAATTATACTGAAAAAACAGCAAAAAGACAGATCATGAAAAAATACAGGGAGAACACAAAAAGGAGTCTGCTAAAAACATAAGATCAAGGTATTGTGAAAGTCTTGATTGTCCTGAATATTTTTACTAATGTCTTAAACCATAAAAAAAAATGGCAGTTGAAACCCAAAATTTACATAAATATAAAAAGACAAAATTGCATTTTTTTCCCCCTTCTTACATGAAATCAGAATAAACTTTCCCGTTTTAGGTCAATTTTTATTACCCAAAATTATTTTCATTTCCCAATCCTAGGAAAATGAGAGGGGTTTTTTAAAGGCTTTTTTTTACTTCCTGCAAAGTCAAAAGTTTTCATAATTTCATTTATTTGGGGCTTTTCCCCTTAAATGTATAACTTTGGGGCAAACTTTTGGGTACCTTCCACAAGATTCTCACAATAGTTGTTAGGAATTTTTGGCTCATTCCCCCTGACAAACGGGGTAACCAGCCATTTTTGTCGTGCCTTTTTTGCACCTTTTTTCCTACATTTTCAATGGATTGGATCAGGGTTTGGATGGGCCCCTCCAAAACCTGACTTGGGTTTTCCTTAAAGGAGTTGTCTCATTCGAGCTTTCACCTGTCATTTTCCCCGGTAAGTTGAACTGAGGGGCGTGTTTTTTGGGCTGTCTGTTCTGCTCCCTTCCCCCCCCCCCATCAGCCACAGGCACACGTAACTTTTTATACAGGGGGGGAGGGGTTTGCTCTCGGGGTTCACCTGTGTGTGCCTGCCAGGGCTGTTACAGGAGAGGGGCTGACTGGGATGTAGAGGGAATAAAAAGGGTGCAAATAGAAGGGGGATGCATGTGTTTATATCCCCTGCTTAGTTTAAAAGTCTCCACACCCCCGAAACAAAAAGGGGCAGTGTTATATACCAGGAGTCTCATAATCTGGAGAACAAAAAGTTTCCATCCCCCCGGATCTGTTAATTTTATAGTCAGTTCCAAAGAAAATTTATGATTATGTAAAGACAGGGTAAATGCTGTCACATTTTTTTGTAGAGGCGGGGGAAGCAGGCACAACAGGGTTAATCCAAGCCGGGACAAGACGCCAGAGTCCCCCTCCCCCCCCCCCCCCTCCACTACAGAAGCATTCTGTGGGGAGGGGTCTCTGCTCCCCCTTGTTTAAAAAGGTGGAGTCATTCGACCTGACAGCCAGTAAGATGGGGATAAACAGGTCAGCTACTATAGAGTCTGAAAGCTGTTTTATAATATAAAGGGCTAGCCCAAAATCAGTAGGCATTTGAAATGAAATTTTATTGCAAGTTTGTTTTTTAAGATCTTTAAATTAAAACCCAATCATTGTGCGAGAAACCCCCTTTAACCCACTTTGTAACCAGTTTGGCAATTGCTTCGGGTCATTGCCCTTTGGGAAGCCCTTTTTCCGCCCAAGTTTTAATTTTCCGGGTGTTTCTTGAGATTTTGCTTCAGTATTTCCACAGAACTTTTTCCTGTTTGATCCCATCTATTTTGCGAGTGCAGAGTCCCTCCTGCAGAAAAAAAACCCCAACATGTGCTGCCACCCCCATTTTTTCAAGTTGGGATGGTGTCTTAGGTTCCCAAAAAGGGTTTGTGAAAACTAACAGGAAATTTTTAGCTTTCAAAATTATTCATTAAAGGGGTGTTCCAGGATTGATTAATGCTCATTCATCCATCGCGGTATGAGAAAAAATGAAGAAAAATCTACTTACCTCCCGGAGGGAAATCCTTAGTTCCGTGGGGGTACATTCAACCGGGAAAAGTAAGGTAAACGTCATCGTTCATGTACAGCCCAGCCAATCACACCAAAATTCACACGCAGGTGACCTCTTGGTCTGTTTAAGCAGCGTTTCACATGAACGCTGAAGGCCCCCGGTGAAGCAACTTTTGGAAAACAAACAAGGATGCAAAAAACAAACTTAAATGCAGCCATGTAAAAGTGGCCATTAATTCCTTAGTGACCAGCCTTTTTTGGGCTTTAATTAATGTTTTTTTTGTCAGCATATTCTCAAAGCCATAACTGTTTTCCTTTACCATTGAAATATATGTAGGAGGTCTTGGTTTTGCAGAATGAGTTGGAGTTAGAGATGGGCGAATTTCTCAAAAATTCGATTCGGTCACTTCGCCGAATTTTCCGACAAAAATAAATTCGGGCCGAATTACTTCGGACGAATCGCGAAAAAAGACCCTTTTTCCAGTGCACAGAGCTCAGGGTGTGTGAACTTGTCCCCAGTTTAAAAAAGCAGGGGGGGGTTTGGTCTTCATACAATTTTTGTTTTAGTATGAACCAGATGACTGCCCCGCTCTTAGAATGCTTCACCAAAAAACCCCCCTGGGCCTTTAAGAGGGAAAAAAACTGCCCAAAAAACTAAAGGGGGGAAATTTGTATGAAAAATTGCAGCGAAAGCTGGAAAAAAAACAAGCTGGACTCAGGTGGAAAATTTAGTGACGAGTGTGGAGGGACAGCGGACCCACAGCAGCATGGGGTTCAGGCAGTGGCACAAATGACTTTTGGAGGTGGCAAAACACGAGGAAGACAGAGGGGCACAAATGATGAAGCGGAGGTCAGGCGCAGCAGTATGGGGTCAGGCAGGGCACAATGACATTCGGAGGCAGCAAATCGTATTGGGCCCACAGAGGGGCACAGATACGTGGGGAAAGGTACGACAGCAGCAGCATGGTCGGCAGTGGCAAAATGACATTCTGGAGGGGCAAAACAGTATTGGGAAGATGGCAAAAATCAACAGGTGGGGGTCAGGGGGGGCGAGTAGAGTCAGGCAGGCCCAATGAATTTGGAGGGGGCTAAACGTTTAGGCCACAGAGTGGACAATCCACGGGGAGGTCCGGCGGCGCAGTATGAGATCGGCAGGGCAAAATGACATTCGGAGGCGGCAAAACAGTATTGGCCCACAAGGGGCAAATTTCACCAGTGTGGGGGTCACGGCGGCGAGTATGAGGTGGGCATTTGGCACAATGAATTTGTAGGCGGCAAAACTATTAGGCCACAGAGTGCACAATGATACAGTGTGGGGTCACGACCGCAGATGAGATCGGGGGCATGGCAAAAATCATTCTGGAGGGGGCCCCAAAAAACAGTATTAGGCCACAGAGGGGCATAATTTACACGTGTGGAGGCACGGCGGGGGCAGTAGAGATCGGGCAGTCCCCAACAATGACATTCGGGAGGGGGTTTTAAACAGTTTTTGGCCCACAGAGTGGCACAATCACACAGTGTGGAGGTCACCGGCAGCAGTATGGGGTTCAGGCAGGGGAAAAATGTTTATTCTGGAGGGGGCCCCAAAACATTTATTGGGCCCCACAGAGTGGCACAATGATACAGTGTGGATCACGACAGAAAGCGCATGAGATAGGCAGTCCCAAAATGACATTTGGAGGGGCAAAACAGTTTAGGCCCCACAGAGTGGAAAATCACACGTGTGGGGTCAGGGCCCGGGGGGCAGCGTATGAGTCGGGTGGGGAAAATAAATTCTGGTGGGGCCAAAACAGTATTAGGCCACAGAGTGGCACAATCCACAGTGTGGGGGTCCGGCGGCAGCGTATAGGTCAGGCAGTGGCCAATGACATTCTGGAGGGGAAAAAAACAGTATTAGGTACAGGGGACAATGTGTGTGGGGGTCACGACGCACATTAAGATCGGGCTGGCCAATGACTTTCCCTGGAGGCGGCAAAACAGTATTAGGCCCGAGTGGCCAATACACGTTTGGAGGTACGGCGGCAGAGTATGAGATCAGGCAGTCAAAATTGACTTTCTGGAGGCGGAAAAAACAGTATTAGGCACAGAGGGCACAATCACCAGTTTGAAGGTCACGGGGGCACAGTTGAGATAGGCAGGGGAAAAAGACTTCGGGAGGGGGCAAACGTATTAGGCCAAAGGTGGCAAAACCCAAACATGGGGAGGTCACGGCGGCAGCAGTAT
This sequence comes from Phyllomedusa bahiana, assembly GCA_025379985.1. Classification (NCBI taxonomy): domain Eukaryota; kingdom Metazoa; phylum Chordata; class Amphibia; order Anura; family Hylidae; genus Phyllomedusa; species Phyllomedusa bahiana. The sequence continues at coordinate 22,756 of JAODAL010016795.1, forward strand.
AGGTAGGCATTGGCCCAAATGCATTCGGAGGCGGCCCAAAACGTATTAGGACAGAGTGGCAAATGATACAAGGGAGGTCAACAGCAGCAGATGAGATGGCGGGGCCCAAAATGACTTTTGGAGGGGGGCAAAAATTTTAGCACGAGTGGCACAATGATACAGTGTGGAGGTACGACAGCAGCGCATGAGATAGGCGGGCCAATGATTCGGGGAGGGGGCAAAAACAGTATTAGGCCACAGGTGGCACAATCACACGTGTGGGGTCACGGGCCCAGCAGTATGAGATCAGGAGGGGCACAATGACATTCGGAGGCGGCAAAACAGTATTGGGCCCACAGAGGGGCACAATCACACAGTGTGGGGGTCAGCGCAGAGCGAGATAGGCAGTGGCACAAGACTTTTGGAGGGGAAAAAACAGGAGGAAGCCACAGGGGGCCAATGACGGGAAGGAGGTCACGGCGGGCGCACATGAGGTCGGGCAGGGGACAATGAAACAGTGTGGAGGCATGGCAGCAGCCCAGCAGCAATGAGGGTATAGGTGGCAAATTCAGAGTGTTGAGGGGGGTGGCAATACAGTCCGGGAAAAGAGGGTGGTAGGCAGATGGAGAAGTAGAAATGTGTGGCATTAGGGGGGGTGGGGATCAGAAAAGTGCTGGGGCAGGTAGTTTGAACCCAGACGAGCCTAAGGCTTGGGGTGGAAATCCTGGCCGATCCACCCTGATTCATCTTGAAAAAGGTCAGCTTTCCCAACATTTCCCGGGACAAGGGGTTTCCTTGGGGTAAGAGGCCCCCCCGCGACTGAACACCCGCTCTGTGCCACATATGGCGGGCGGGACGTTCTCCATGCAAACTCGGCAAGTTGCAGCCACAATCCCCTTTGGGCCCCTATCCCCGGGGGATCTTCTAACTGAGGTGGCAGAGTGCTGTAAAATTGGCCCCAAACCCGTTGGTTAGGGGGGCTGCTCCAGGTCCTGCGCTGTGCTAGCTGCCCTCCCCATAGGGGGTGAAGGAAGTCTCATCGTGCTCCAGATTAGGTTACTCTGTGGGTGGTTTTGCTCCAAATCCCCCCCCCCTTCCCCACGCCCCGGCGTAGTAGTGAGGGTGAGGAACCCCCCCGGGAAAACCTGTAGAGAGGGAGATGCGCACAAGGAGCAGCCCAACGATTACGGAGGATTTCCCTATTGTATTTGAGTTTGTCTTCCCTCTAAACTGGGGGAAAAAGGCTCCATTTTGGACCGGGTGGAAGGGGCCAATAGGTGGAGAGCCCGAAGTTCCCTTTTTGGTGCTCTATTCGGCTGCATAGCCAGGCAAAAAGCATGCTGCGGGCCATCTGCACAAGTGAACCCCAGGGGCTCCCTGCCTCCCTTTCACTTTTTACTGCACGGTGCATGGGGGTCATCTGCCGTTCTTCCCCATCTCCAAAACCCCCCCCTCCAGTCTCCTCTCCTCCTCCTTGTCACTGGGTAGAAAATCACTAATTTTTCCAGACAATGTTCTGTCCTATTTTTCCCCTCCCCCCTCCATTTCAGTCCCACCGGGGTCTGTGGCCACGAGTGTAGTCGCCACGTTAGTCCCCCCGCCCAACGATTTTTCAGATTTTCCAGGCATGAAGCAGTGGGAAAATGTTATTCGTCCTGTGGGGGCCCCGGGGGATGACAAATAATTTGCCTCCCGAATGGCCTCAACAAAGGCAGGTTCACGCATGAGTGCCCACTGGTACATCAAAGTTACAAAGTACTTGCTGTGGATCTCAAAAAAAAGTTTTTTGGGCCCTTTTTTGTTCATACAGTCGGCCCAAAAATGTGCGGTGGAAAACCAGGGGTGGAAAAACCCCATATCAGAGTGTGTTGGGGGAGGCCCTTCTGCCCCTGCAACTTGAGGGGTGTTCCCCGGCTTTGTACGAAAAGGATAAAGTGCATTTCACGTTTTGGCCATTTTCGAAAGTTTGAAGATCGGTGGAAGACTTCAGGAACCTTTTAAAAAACCGATTTAACCGTGCGCCATGCAGGGGCCATGGACCATCCCCCCTGGTGCAGCGCGGAACCCTGTTTCCCATTGTCTGTCACCTGGTTCCGATTTGCAAGGGCGGGAGGAAAAACACACATCATTTTTGCTGTGAGCGGGCAGTTCCCCCCTGTGTGACTTCGTTCGCCGAGGCAAGCCAGGTGTAGAACTGCGTGACACCGCTGTGCCCTACACATGTGGTATGATGGAGCAGTACTTGTGAAGGCTGAGATGGTGGTGGTGGTGGAGGAGGCGGACATTGGCGCAGGTGCAGCAGTTTGACAACGTGGAAGAGAAAGCGGCATCTCCTGTCCAAGTTGTTGGTGTGCCTGGGCTGGAAGCACATTCACCCAGTGGGCCGTAAAGGACATGTACTGGCCCTGACCGTAGTTACAGCTCCAGACGTCCGCGCTGCCGTGCACCTTGGAACAAACCGATAAGCTCAAGGACTGACCACCTTCTGTTCTACATATTTATGAAGTGCTGGTACTGCCTTTTTGGAAAAGAAATTACGGCTTGGAACTCTCCATCTTGGCTCGGCACAAGCCATTAGTTCTCTGAACGGTGCAGAGTCCACCATTTGGAAAGGGAGGGACTGCAGTACCAACAACTTGGACAGGAGCACGGTCAGCTGCTGCACTTTAGGATGGTTGGACACATACTGTTGTCTCTTTGCAATCGCCTCGCTAAACGACTGCTGGCACCATGAGTAGCGAGGAGCAGGAGCATCTGGACCGGGAGATGATGTCAAAGAGAAACAGCTCCCTTCTGCAGAGGTGGTGGAGCCTTGACTGGCTGCAATGGCATGCGTGCCACTGGGCGCTGCTGGCGTTGAAAAAGACGGTTTCTTGGGGTCAGCACACCAGCAAAACAACGCTTAATTAACCCCTGGATGTAAATTGCGCCAAAGAATTGAGCCCCACAAAATAGTAGCTTTGTAGCGTGTTACAATTGCATGTTTTCTACGCCACACAACAAGAGATACAGTTGTAATTAACCTTTGCTTGTGAATTAGGATACAGGAAAAATTTATATATTTTGGCGTTAAAAAGGAGGTTTCTTGGGGTCAGCACACCAGCAAAACAACGCTTAATTAACCCCTGGATGTAAATGCCGCGAAAGAATTGAGCCGCACAAAATAGTAGCTTTGTAGCGTGTTACAATTGCGTGTTTTCTACGCCACACAACAAGAGATACAGTTGTAATTAACCTTTGCTTGTGAATTAGGCTACAGGAAAAATTTATATATTTTGGCGTTGAAAAAGACTGTTTATTTTTGTCAGCACACCAGCAAAACAACGCTTAATTAACCCCTGGATGTAAATTGCGCCAAAGAATTGAGCCGCACAAAATAGTAGCTTTGTAGCGTGTTACAATTGCGTGTTTTCTAAGCCACACAAACAAGAGATACAGTTGTAATTAACCTTTGCTTGTGAATTAGGCTAAAGTAAAAATTTATATATTTTGGCGTTGAAAAAGAACGTTTATTTTTGTCAGCACACCAGCAAAACAACGCTTAATTAACCCTGGATGTAAATTGCGCCAAAGAATTGAGCCGCACAAACTAGTAGCTTTGTAGCATGTTACAATTGCGTGTTTTCTACACCACACAACCAGAGATTCAGTTGTAATTAACCTTTCCTTTGTTTTTAGGCTACAGGAAAAATTTATATATTTTGGCGTTGAAAAAGACGGTTTCTTGGGGTCAGCACACCAGCAAAACAACGCTTAATTAACCCCTGGATGTAAATTGCGCCAAAGAATTGAGCCGCACAAAATAGTAGCTTTGTAGCGTGTTATAATTGCGTGTTTTCTACGCCACACAACAAGAGATACAGTTGTAATTAACCTTTGCTTGTGAATTAGGCTACAGGAAAAATTTATATATTTTGGCGTTGAAAAAGACGGTTTCTTGGGGTCAGCACACCAGCAAAACAACGCTTAATTAACCCCTGGATGTAAATTGCGCAATATAATTGAGCAGCCAAAAATGAAGTGGTATTTGTATTGTAAAAACGCTGTTTCTTTAAATGAATACAACAGGAACTGGTTTAGATCCCACTTGGATATTGAATGTATATGCAGCTGCAGTGGACGCACACTGGATTTCAGATCCAATACCCCAAAAAATTAGAAATAGAACATTAAGAGAACAGTCTCTGAGACAAGCTGAGACACCCCACAGAAATCGCTATATAAAAATCAATTCTTCAGTAAGAGCTATCAGCCGCGGCAGCACCTTCCCTGATGAGCACAGTGAGAGGAGTGTGAGCTCCCGGCGTCGCGCCCGGACTTAAATAGTGCGGTGACGTCACAGACTCCCGCCGGTCTCTGATTGGCTTCATCTCTGCACATGTCATACAGGCTATGCCCTTCTTCCTCCCATGTAGCGCCATGTGCTCGCAGCCATTTTATCAATCAAAAGCACACTTCGTTCACCCGAAGTACCCCAAAGTTCGACTTCGTTCCGAACCGAAGTTTTCCTGAAATTCTAAACGAATTCCACTTCGTTAGAATCAATTCGCCCATCTCTAGTTGGAGTACATACAGTATAGTGTATAATTTTTTATTAATTTTCTATGTAGAGAGGTTTTGTTGTTATGGCATTCAGTGTGCTGTATAAATAGCATGAAACATTTGCTCTCAGAGTCAATATAATTACAGCGATTCCAAATTGTTAGAGTTTTTCATGTTTTACTACTTATGAATAGTGTTGAGCGATTATTATCGACAAAGTTGAAATCGGCACAGTTTTTATGTTGATCGAAATTTTTTAGATCATGCGATAATTTAGGTTAAAATCTGTGCATCATCTATTAATATCGCGCCATTTTTGCGCTTCCTGTCATTTTGGCGGCCAGCAAATCAGCTTACAGAATAGAGCAGGGTGAGATGTGTGTGCGACGTCATGACTGGGTTGTGTATGGTTGCGATTGGCTGAAAAAATCACATGACCTCGTTTTACATAGAACAGCCCTTCGTGTTCATGATCAGTGTCTCTCAGCGTCTCATAGCAGTAGGACGTGTGCTCTGCCTCTGTGCAAACAGCTCAGCGAAATTATTCTATTTCTTCACAGAGAAAACTCTACTGTTAGCTGTGATCCTTACAACTAAGTTAGATCAGAGATTGGAAGATTTTATATAGTTAGGAAGAGAATTTTAAAGGAGCATCTACCGCTCTAAAGTCATGGGGGGGAGCAAGGGGGCGGTTCCCGCGGGTGAACACAGACAAGCTCTATAAAGAATACTGGATATAGTTCACCAAGACTTAGTGTAGACATTGCACTGCAATAGCTTTATTATTAACAGTTTTCTATTGAAATATTTCCTGGATATTGGGCAGCCTGAACTTATATTAGGATACACATCTTTTCTAGTAACTGCAGGTCTCTTTGTTAGGTGCAAAACTCCACTTTTATTATCAGTATACATTTCAAATAGGTGTTCTTTTTCATTTTTGCCCATTCCAGCTTGGTTGATATAGCCACCTTGCAGTTAAATTAGAATCCAGCAATTTTGTAGTCAGCACAGGTTGATAGGTGCCAAAAATACCTTTTATTATCCGAATACATTTCAGATACGTGTTTTTTCACTTTGGCGCAGTACAGCTTTGTTCATTGAGGCACCTTGCACTTAAATGTGAATACAGCAATTTTGTAGTCACCACAGGTGAATTGAAAGGTGCCAAAAATACCTTTTATTATCCGAATATATTTCAGATACGTGTTTTTTCACTTTGGCGCACTACAGCTTTGTTCATTGAGGCACCTTGCACTTAAATGTGAATACAGCAATTTTGTAGTCACCACAGGTGAATTGAAAGGTGCCAAAAATACCTTTATTATCCGAATACATTTCAGATACGTGTTTTTTCACTTTGGTGCAGGCCAGCTTTGTTGATAGATCTACTTTGCAGTTAAATATGAATACATTGAAAGGTGGCAAAAATACCTTTTATTATCCGAATACATTTCAGATACGTGTTTTTTCACTTTGGCGCAGGCCAGCTTTGTTGATAGATCTACTTTGCAGTTAAATTTGAATACAGCAATTTTGTAGTCACCACAGGTGAATTGATAGGTGCCAAAAAATACCTTTTATTATCCGAATACATTACAGATACGTGTTTTTTCACTTTGGCGCACTACAGCTTTGTTTATTGAGGCACCTTGCACTTAAATGTGAATACAGCAATTTTTTAGTCACCACAGGTGAATTGATAGGTGCCAAAAAATACCTTTTATTATCCGAATACATTACAGATACGTGTTTTTTCACTTTGGCGCACTACAGCTTTGTTCATTGAGGCACCTTGCACTTAAATGTGAATACAGCAATTTTGTAGTCACCACAGGTGAATTGATAGGTGCCAAAAATACCTTTTATTATCCGAATACATTACAGATACGTGTTTTTTAACACTTGGGGGAATACAGCTTTGTTCATTGAGGCACCTTGCACTTAAATGTGAATACAGCAATTTTGTAGTCACCACAGGTGAATTGAAAGGTGCCAAAAATACATTTTATTATCCGAATACATTTCAGATACGTGTTTTTTCACTTTGGCGCAGGCCAGCTTTGTTGATAGAGCTACTTTGCAGTTAAATGTGAATACAGCAATTTTGTAGTCACCACAGGTGAATTGAAAGGTGCCAAAAATACCTTTTATTATCCGAATACATTTCAGATACGTGTTTTTTCACTTTGGTGCAGGCCAGCTTTGTTGATAGATCTACTTTGCAGTTAAATGTGAATACATTGAAAGGTGGCAAAAATACCTTTTATTATCCGAATACATTTCAGATACGTGTTTTTTCACTTTGGCGCAGGCCAGCTTTGTTGATAGATCTACTTTGCAGTTAAATTTGAATACAGCAATTTTGTAGTCACCACAGGTGAATTGATAGGTGCCAAAAAATACCTTTTATTATCCGAATACATTACAGATACGTGTTTTTTCACTTTGGCGCACTACAGCTTTGTTCATTGAGGACCCTCTCACTTAAATGTGAATACAGCAATTTTGTAGTCACCACAGGTGAATTGATAGGTGCCAAAAAATACCTTTTATTATCCGAATACATTACAGATACGTGTTTTTTCACTTTGGCGCACTACAGCTTTGTTCATTGAGGCACCTTGCACTTAATTGTGAATACAGCAATTTTGTAGTCACCACAGGTGAATTGATAGGTGCCAAAAATACCTTTTATTATCCGAATACCTTACAGATACGTGTTTTTAACACTTGGGGATACAGCTTTGTTCATTGAGGCACCTTGCACTTAAATGTGAATACAGCAATTTTGTAGTCACCACAGGTGAATTGAAAGGTGCCAAAAATACCTTTTATTATCCGAATACATTTCAGATACGTGTTTTTTCACTTTGGCGCAGGCCAGCTTTGTTGATAGAGCTACTTTGCAGTTAAATGTGAATACAGCAATTTTGTAGTCACCACAGGTGAATTGAAAGGTGCCAAAAATACCTTTTATTATCCGAATACATTTCAGATACGTGTTTTTTCACTTTGGCGCAGGCCAGCTTTGTTGATAGATCTACTTTGCAGTTAAATTTGAATCCAGCAATTTTGTAGTCACCACAGGTGAATTGATAGGTGCCAAAAATACCTTGTATTATCCGAATTCATTTCAGATACGTGTTTTTTCACTTTGGCACAGGCCAGCTTTGTTGACAGATCTACTTTGCAGTTATATTTGAATCCAGCAATTTTGTTTTGATTTGAGGGATTTGAGAATAGCTGTGATTTGCCGTCTTTTAATAAGAGACTTTCCAAAACTCTTCCATACCTTCTCAAATTTTTATATTTCTGAACATTTTTTCCCATTCCACCTTTGTTGATATATCCACCTTGCACTTAAATTTGAATCCAGCAATTTTATAGTCACCACAGGTGAATTGAAAGGTGCCAAAAATATCTTGTATTATACGAATACATAACAGATACGTGTTTTTTGACTTTGGGGCACTACAGCTTTGTTTTATTGAGCAGCTTGCACTTAAATTTGAATCCAGCAATTTTATAGTCACCACAGGTGAATTGAAAGGTACCAAAAATATCTTGTATTATACGAATACATAACAGATACGTGTTTTTTGACTTTGGCGCACTACAGCTTTGTTCATTGAGGCACCTTGCACTTAAATGTGAATACAGCAATTTTGTAGTCACCACAGGTGAATTGAAAGGTGCCAAAAATACCTTTTAATATCCGTATACATTTCAGACAGGTGTTTTTTTCACTTTTGGTCAGTCAAGCTTTGTTGATAGATCTACTTTGCAGTTAAATTTGAATCCAGCAATTTTGTTTTGATTTGAGGGATTTGAGAATAGCTGTGATTTGCCGTCTTTTAATAAGAGACTTTCCAAAACTCTTCCCTACCTTCTCAAATTTTTATATTTCTGAACATGGAGCGAAATTCAGGTGGTAAGTGAGCAAAGAGGGGGGTAGGACATGGAGGTAGAGGGACGAGGAAGGTGCTCCTTCCAGTGCTGGCGACAAACGCATGCCAGCGGATCGTCAGTTGCAGGACCGTCAGGCCTGTCATCGCTGGGTCAGGGCCCTGTGAATCTCAGTAACGAACAGCATCGCCAATCGGGTCCTTCAGTGGTTAATGCAACATGCATCCAGCAGTCTTACTCCTCGTCCTCCCCAGTCACGGCCACAAATGTCGTCATCAGCATCATCAGCATCCGTCCAACATGAAGCAGCCCAAATGTCAACTCGTGTACCACCACTGTGGATAATCCATTTTCTGAAGACCTCTTTGATGACAAAATGCGGTTGGGTCAGAAGGCATGTTAAAAGATCAAAGGGACAAAGAGGATGATTTTCTCTGCTCTGACGCCAGTTTACTGATGGCATCAGAGGAGGAGAAGGAAGCTGATCAATCGGCAGAAATCCTACTACAGGTCCTATTATAAAAAAAATGTTGTTTCTAACAGACATTTGTTCTTCACAATTGTCAAAAGTGGCTCAAGGGTCATATTTTGAATTTTTGGGGGCATTTTGCTGTGACATGCAGCTATTCTACAGGTCCTATTATAAAAATAATGTTGTTTCCAACAGACATTTGTTCTTCACAATTCTCCAAAGTGGCTCAAGGGTCATGCTTTGAATTTTCGGGGGCATTTTGCTGTGACATGCAGTTAAACTACAGGTCCTATTATCAAAAAAATGTTGTTTCTAACAGACATTTTTTCTTCACAATTGTCAAGAGTGGCTCAAGAGTGATGGTGCTGTCAGAAACAGGAATAGGTAGGACACTGTTAAAAGGACACATATTGCAAAATGACTTGTTTTTGCAAGATCTTTAACATAGCTATCAATCCCTGTATTGAGGCAACCCATTTAATACAATGAAAAAAAGAGAAACAAAGACATGGTGTGATTCCATCCTATTTTTAAAAATGTGTTTTCTAGAATTAAACACTAAAAAACTTGCATGTACAAAATAGCTGGTAAAAAAATTCCTCTGAATTGTACAAGGGAGGTACAGGAAAACTTGACCAGATGTAGGTTATTCAGAGGACATGGAGTATGGAGCACGGACAGAGAACAAAGTACAGAGACAATTTCCTCCAGCACGTTGAGTAAAATGAGAAAAAGAATGCCAAGAAAAAGGGCATCTGGGTGGAACAGGAGCGTTAACCACCAGTATTTCCAAGTGAAGCTCAATTGGTCCGCACTCATACGGAGGGGCAAGCGCTACCCAGGATAGGGACAGTATATGTCCAGTGAAACTAAAATGGTGGTTGAAAGACTCCTTTTTCCGGCACTTTTTAATCTGGGGTCATGCAGGTTTGGGGCTCATGCTGTGGCCCAGGACAGGTATATTCAATGTCCGTTGAAACTAAAATGGTGGTTCAAAGACTCCTTTTTCCGGCACTTTTTAATCTGGGGGTCATGCAGGTTTGGGGCTCATGCTGTGGCCCAGGACAGGTATAGTCAATGTCCAGTGAAACTAAAATGGTGGTTGAAAGACTCCTTTTTCCGGCACTTTTTAATCTGGGGTCATGCAGGTTTGGGGCTCATGCTGTGGCTCAGGACAGGGATAGTCTATGTCCAGTGAAACTTAAATGGTGGTTGAAAGACTCCTTTTTCCGGCACTTTTTAATCTGGGGGTCATGCAGGTTTGGGGCTCATGCTGCGTTCCAGGACAGGGATAGTCAATGTCCAGTTCAAGTAAAATGATGGTTCAAATAATACTGCCTTCTGGCACTTTTTAATTTGTGGGTGATGCAGGTTTAAGGGTCATGCTGTGGTACAAGACAGGGATAGTGAATGGTGTGTGTTTTTTGTTCTGTGGCTTTTATAACCTAAGTGTGTTGCCTAAGATGTAGCACGTATCCATTTGACTGTTGTGAATTTTAATACCAGCTTCTCCAGCCCTGTTTGGGTGTAAGAATGAAGGTGTTGTTGCTCTCCCATAGACTTTAATGGTCATCGGCGATCATCTATCATCGACCATCGAATATCTTGTCGATGATGGCCGACTATCGACCATCGACCGATGTCGATAGCCAACGTAATCGCTCAATACTACTTATGAACAATAAAAACACGTTAAAAAATGTTCCTATATTGGTGCATGATGGTCGGTGTTGGTTTCATGACCAATAATTTTTATTGTCCTGTTGATATTTATTTATGACTGTATTCATGTAGTTTTCATTGGTACCATTTTGGGGTACATATGACATTTTGATGGCTCTTTAGTTTCGGGACATTCACTTTGAGGGTAAACCACATGATTATTTTATTTAGACGTTAGGGCCATCATTTATGTTTAGTTTTTATTTTATTTTTTTTATCTTAAACTTGTCAACACCCTCCATAAGGCTTCTATTCCTTCCTTTGTAAACAACTTCTGTGCTCCAGGTGCTATTGACTATATCAACCAAGGGGTTAAATGACCCGAATGGCCAGACTCCCCTGATCATAGGAGCACTAATCCAACTACAACTGACCGACACAAAAAGAGTATGTATGTTAGGGGACATGCATAGCATACACATTATGACAAAACAAAACTGATACAAAGAAAAATTGGACTAGTTGCATAGGGAATGGTGGTAAATAATTAGTTTAATGTTTGATTTTCTAAAGAGCCCCTAAAAATGAAAGGTGGAACCTTACTCTACTTTTGCCTTGAACTAGTTGTGATAAAACTCCCTCAGTATGTTACTAAACTTTGCCGTTTAACCATTAATCAAAATAAGTCTAAGGTATTAACCCCTTAAGGACCCGGCGTTTTTTTTGGGGGACATGTTCGTTTTTCCCTCCTCGCCTTCTGAAAGCCATAACTTCTTTTTTTTTCCACTTATATAGACACATGAGGGCTTTTATTTTGCGGGACAAGATGTACTTTCTAATGGTGTTATTCACTACACTATAGAATATACTGGGAAACCGCAAAAAAATTCTAAGTGGGACAAATTGTGAAAAAAAATGTATTTTCGCCATGTTTGCGGGGTTTTGCTTTTACGGCGTTCAATCTTCGGTAAATCTAATGTGTTATCTGTATTCTTCAGGTTGTTACGCATCCGGCAATACCAAACATGTAGGGTTTCCGTTATGTTTTGGTACCGTAAAAAAATTCCAAACATTTTCTATTTTTGAAATTTGCGCCACAGCGCCATTTTGTGCGACCAATAACTTTTTTGTACTAACACCTACGGACGTCAGTGAGGGGCATTTTTTGCGGGCTGAAGTGTACTTTTTATCGCTAGCAGTTTGGAATGCATGCGGATTTTTTTGATCTTTTTTTACCCATTTTTTGAGTGACTTTTAAAATGACCAAAAAACGCTTTTTGGCTTTTTGGGAATTTTTTTTCTTCCACGGTTTTCAGCTAGGGGATAAAGAGTTTTTTTTTTGATCATTTTTTTGGGAGGGGGCGATACCAAATGTGTAATTTTTTATTATTTTAATGATTTTATTGTAAAAGGGGGGAAAGGGGGGTGATTTGAATTTTAAATATTTTTTTTTTTTTTGTACTTTTAAAATTTTTTTTTTATTTTTTTTTTTTCTGTACATTGGGCCACCTGTGGTAGGTGCGCGATTGTAATACACCTAATGCTTTGCTAGGAAAATAAAATGGGGTTAAAAGTGGGGGTTTCCCACTTCCTGTTGTGGCGGAAGGGGGCAAAGGGCCGGGTAATTGAGGGACCCTTTCCCCCAAAGGTCCCCAACAATCCCCGGTGATGGGATCGGGCAGCATAGCGCGCTTTTCCATCAGCACCTTTTTCGGGCGCGGCACGTCGCCTTTAAATTCCGGACCCCCGCGGCCACTTTGCGCGGCCCCCTGGGGGGTAAATCACGCCGGGGGGGCGGAGCCACCCCCCGGCGTGTTACTGGGTTTGTTCGGCGATTCGCTGCAACACCCGGCGGCTTTTGCGGGGGGGTCGCGGAGCGTCCCCGAAAAGCCCTTAGCGGCCCTGGGACGTACTCTTTCCCCCAAGCTTTAAGGGGGTTTAAAAAATCAGTTTAACATGGTGAAAGTTTTAAAACTCAGTAATATCAACACTTTAGACAAATGGGCTGAACGGGAGGGAAAGTCTATTTTTTTTCCCTTCAAATTGTAACTATATATATTTAAATTTTTTTTCATAAATGGAAACCACCACAGTGTCGGATGTATGGAAAAAAAAACGTTCCCCCAAAAAAGACCTTGGGTAACAGTTTTCTTTATGTCAGCCCCTTCGGTTTTTTTTTGAGTTTTTCGCTTTTTGCCCGGGAAAATTCCCCATCAAACCTACATTATATTATCTTAAAATGCTCTAAATAAAAATCAAAAAAGTTTAAAGATATGGAAATGTACGTAAAAAATTTTGACCAATCAAAATAAAAAGGCTATGCCCTTTTGTTGATGAATGTGTAAAATTTGGGTTTAAAAAAACTTGTTAAAGAAAAGCTATTTTGGTTTCAAATTCGTGTTTATGCAAAAATTTATGGGTCTCTAAAGAAAGTAAAATTCTTAAAAAAGGTTGTAAAGGATGGGTGAATCGATTCAACAAGGGGAAAAATTACATGGGGAAAAAGACTTTTGGGGGGAAGAAAGGGGTGCCTAAATACTTTGTCAAGATGAAGCAATCAGAGCCCGGCGGGATTCTGGGGTTTCCCGCATTTTAAAAGTCCGGGCGCGACGCGGGGACCAACCGCCCCTTTTCCTGTGGTTTGTAGCTGCTGCAGCTAAAAAATTTTAGGGGTCTCACAAAAAGAAAGCCTTTTATACATGATATTTTTTGGGGGGGTCACAGCTTTTCTACGATGCTTCTCTTACGTTTTAATTTTGATTTTGTGGGGTTTTGGGAATTGAAGTTCGTGTGGCCCCCAATTCAGCTGCTATACTTTTAATCATTATCGTTCTTGACACATTGATCCCCAAGGGTTTTTCAAGCCCGTTGTTGCTTTATTAGTTAAAAAAAACAGCGTTTTTTTTTTTCAATCCCAAACACACTTAATTTTTGGAGCTCATTCTTTTGCGCAAATTTTGACCCGGGTTTTTAAGCTTTTTTTTTTGTTGTGGTTTGTAAAAAAATGGTGTTTTTCAACCCAAAAAAAAATTTTGCCCCGTTCAAACATATCCCAAGGTTAAGTAAATATTTTTTTTGCTGTTTTTGGTCAGTAAAAAAACGTCTTTAACCGCTACAAAGTGGTAATTTTTGGCTCCTCATTTTTTTGCGCATTTTTAAAATCCAAGGGTTTAATTTAAATGTTTTTTGCTGTTGTGGTTAGTTAAAACACAGTCGTTTTAACACGTACTAAGTGTTCTAATTTTGGCACATCCTATTTCTTTTGCGCAATTTAGATCCCAAGGGTTAATTTAAGCGGTTTATTTTTTGTTTTTTTTTTTTTTTGCTGTTTGTAGGTCAGTAAAATTGCACGTCGTTTTTTACATAGCCAAAGAAGAAATTTTGCCTGTAGCATAAATCTATTTCCGAAGGTTAATTAAGTTTTTTTCTTGCTGTTGTGGTCAGTTAAAAAATATAAACGTCGTTTTTTTAACCACGCCCTGCATTAGCTGGTATTTGGTTGGCAGCTCATTTCTTTTTGCGCGATTGATGATCCAAGGGTTTAATTATGTATTTTTTCTGCGGTGTGGGTCATTAATATACTACGACAGTTTTATACACGCTGCCACATAGCTGGTAATATTTTTGGCTGCCGCTCTTTGCGTTTGCGCTTTGTAGATTCAATGGGTTATATTAAGTTTTGGCATGCTGTTAGTGGTCAGTGTAATATACACGTTCAGTTTGAACACTCTATCAAAGTGGTAATGGGTGGCACTTCTGTCTTTTGCGCTAATGTTAGTTCTCTTGGGTTTTTAATGTTGCATGTTTCTGTGTTGTGGTCATGTAATTTACTCGTACGTGGGTTCATGGGTCTTTGCGTGGGGTGTAGGGGGGTGAGCTCCTATGTGATTGGTGGAGGAATGGTAGGGCCTTGGGTTTTGTTATAGTTTGGTGATGGTGTAAAGTCAGTCTTTTTACGGGCGGTTGGGGGGTGGGTGTGGTTCTAACGCCATTAGTAAGATTTGTAATGGGGCTGTGTGTGATTATCTAAGAATCCCGGAGGGTTAATCACTATGTTTTTTTGCTGCTGCTTGTGTGTGGTCTAGGTGAATATATCGTGTTTTTATCATTCTCGCTACATAAGCTGGTAATTTTGCCAGCTTTTCTTTTGCGCCAATTTTGTTAATATCCATAGCGCGGGTTAAATATATAAGAATGTGTTATTGCTGGTTTGTCAGTAAATAACACGTATTTTAACTGCTACATAGCTGGTTAATTTTGGCATCATTTCTTTTGCTGCAATTTTGCAAATCCAGGGGTTAATTAAGCAATTTTTATGCTGGTTAGGGTGTCTGTTTAAAATACACGTCTCCCCCCGTTTTAACATGCTACAAAGCATGGTGAATTTTGGCTCTATTTCTTTTGTGCATTTTTAGATCAAAGGGTTAATTAATAATACGGGTTTTTCTCGCTGTTGTATGTCAGTACTATATTTAACTCGGTTTTTGTGTTTTTCAACGCCAAAGAAGAGAAATTTTGCCTTGTAGCATAAATCATATCCGGAGGTTTAATCAAGTTTTTTTCCTGTGTGTGGTCAGTATAAACTTACATCTGTCGTTTTTTTAACACGCTTCCAAAAGCTGGTTAATTTTTGGCAACTCATTTTCTTTTGCGCAATTTTAGATCCATGGGGTTTATTAAGTATTTTTATGTGTTGTGGTCAGTATATACACGTCCATTAACAGGCTTCAAAGCTGGTTTTATTTTGGGCACTTATTCTTTTGCGCTTTTTTGTTCCATAGGGGTATGTAAGCGTTTTTATGGTGGTTGTAGTCAGTAATTGATACTGGGTTTTCATTGCCATATAGTATGATGATGATAAAGTTGAGTTTGGTGGGCTGAACGGGTGAAGTTTTTATGTGGCCGGTGGGTTATTTTCAAGTTTTTTTTTGCTGCGGTTGGTCAGTTTATATTATTAGTAGGTGTGTACACGTACTATGCTATGGTTATTTTTGGGCAGCTCATTTCTTGTGCGCATTTAGATCAATGGGTTTATTATGCGTTTTTTTTTTGAATGTTGTAGGCTTGTATAATTTACTCGTAGTTGTTACAAAGACATAGAATGAATTTGATGGATAGATGAAGAATGTGGTTGCCTGTTGGAATTATTCTTATCCGAAGGTTTTTAATTTCGTTGGTTTCTGCGGTTGTGGGTCTGTCTGTGATTTAATACACGTCGGTTTTTTTTACTAGTTGCAATGATGGTAATGTGGTGGCTCTCCGCTTGTCTTGGTGTAGGCCCTTGGTAGTGCACTAGGGGTGTTGGACATGTTGGTGGGAGGAGGGATGGTGTAGTCAGATTATAGTCAAGTAGTTTTATTCAAACTACAATAGGGGTATATTTTTGCACCGACATGGCTTTTGACAATTTAGATACAAGGGGTTAATTAAGCATTTTTTTGCTGTTTGTGGTCAGTAAAATACACGTCGGTTTTATCATGCTACATAAGCTGGTAATTTTTTGGCACCTCTCATTCTTTTGTGCATTTTGAGAGAGATCCAAGGGTTAAATTAAACGTTTTTCGCCTGTTTGTAGTCAGTAAAATTAACGGTGTTTTTCAACACCAATGAACAGAAGGAGAAAATTTTTTGCCTGTAGCAGAAATATATCCGGGAGGTTAATCAAGTTTTTTTTCCTGCTGTTGTGGTCAGTAAAATAACACGTCCGTTTTTAACACGCATATCAAAAGATGGTAATTTTTGAGGCAGCTCCATTTCTTTTGCGGCAATTTAGATCCTAGGGTTAATTTAAGCATTTTTCTGCTCTTTTTGTCAGTCAAATACACGTACTATTTTTATAACGGCTTCATAGCTGGTTTATTTTTGGCACAACTCATTTCTTTTGCGCATTTTAGATTCAAAGGGTTTTATTAAGGCATTTTTTGATGTTGTGGTCGTATAATTCACGTGGTTTTTAAATCACGCTTACAAATGTGTTTTTTGGCACCTCATTTCTTTTGCGCAATTTAGATCTAAGTGGTTTAATTATGCGTTTTTCTGCTGTTGTGGCGTCATGTAAAATTAACTGTTGTTTTTTTCAAGCCAATGAAAGAATAGGATAATTTTGCCTCTGTTGCATTTATCATCTTCCGAGGTTTATATTAAGGTTTTTTCTGCTGTTTGTTCAGGATCTGTATTATACAAGTCGTGTTGTTTCATCGCTTATCATAGAATGGTTTTGGTGGCATACTCTAGTTCTTTTGCTCATTTTAGATCCATGGTTTTGTAAGTTATTTGGCTGCGGTTTCGGGGTAGTATAATGTTCATCGGGAGGTTGTTACTTGCTTCAAAGCTAGTAATGTGGGCTACGGATCTCTGGGCCGCTATTTAGACCCCACCCGGTTTTATTAAGCGTTTTTTTCTGGTTTGTAAGTCAGTAAATTTAAACTGTGTGTTTGTCAACGCCCAAAGAAGAAATTTTGCTGTATCATAAATCATATCCGGGAGGGTTAATCATGTTTTTTTTTTCCTGCTGTTGTGGTCAGTAAACTTTTATACGTCGTTTTCCACACGCTACATAACGGATCGGTAATTTTTGGCAGTCATTTCTTTTGAGCATTTTAGAATCCAAGGAGTAATTTAAGTGTTTTTTCTGCTGTTATGGTTAGTAAAACACAATGTACGTTTTATCACGATTAACAAAGCTGTTATTTTTTAGGCACCTCTTTCTTTTGCGCAATTTGATCCCAATGGTTAAGTAATGCGTGTTTTTTTTTTTTTTTTACTGTTTTTTGTAGTCAAAAAATACACGTCGTTTTTCAATGCCAAAGATATAGAAACTTTTGGCATGTAGCATAATCATATCAAAGGTTAATACGTTTTTTTTTCTGCTGTTGTGGTCAGTTAAAATTACTCGTCGTTTTTAACAGCTGCAAAGCTGGGTAATTTTTTGGCAGCTCCTTTCTTTTGCGCAATTGATCCAATGGTTAATTAAGTTTTTTTTCTGCTGTTGTGGTCAGTTAAATACTTCGTCCTTTTAACTCGCTTCAAAGCTGGTAATTTTTGGCAGCTAATTTTCATTTTGCGACCAATTTTATGGATCAAGGGGTTAATTAAGTATTGTGTCTGCTGTTGTGCGGTCAGTAAAATACTCGTTGTTTTTAAACACACTACAAAGCTGGTTAATTTTTGGCACCTCATTTCTTTTTGCGCCAATTTTGATCCAATGGGTGTAATTAAGCATTTTTCTGCTGTTGTGGTCAGTTAAATTACAGTCGTTTTTAACTTTAGCTTCCAAAGCCTGGTAATGTTTCGGCTCATCTTTCTTTTGCGCAATTTAGAGCCCATGGGTTAATTAAACATTTTTCTGCTGTTTGTTGTCAAGGTAAAATAAAACGGTTGTTTTTTCAACGACAAAGAAGATATTTTGCTGTAGCATAATTCATATCCTGAGGTTAAATCATGTTTTTTTAGCGCTGTTGGGTCGTAAAATACACGTGTTTTAACACACTACAAAGTTTGTGTAATTTTTGGCAGCTCATTTCTTTTGCGCATTTTAGATCCAAGGGTTTAATGTAAGCATTTTTCTGCTCTTTCTGGATGTGGCAAACAGGAGGAGCCACAGAATGGCACAATGAAATGAGAGCGGAGGTCCACGGGCGGTGGCTGCAGCATGAAGGTTCAGGCAGTGGAACAATGACATATTTGGAGGTGGGCAAAAAAGAGGATGCGCACTCCAGGAATGGCTCAAATGACTGAGAGCGGGGAGGTCCGGCGCAGCGCATGAGGGTCAGGAGTGGCACAATGACACAGTGTGGAGGACACGGCAGCAGCCAACTGCAGTAGCATGAGCGTCAGAATAGTGCACAATGACACTGTGTGGAGGACACGGCAGCAGCCACTGCTGCTGCTGAGGTAAGAAAGTGTGCACAATGACATTATGGAATGGTAGGCAAAACAGTTTAGGCCACAGTATAGTGGCCAATCACACTGTGTAAGTGGTCAACAACAGCCAGCCAGTACGAGGTCAGGCAGTGGCACAATGACATTCTGGGGTGGCAAAAAACAGTATTAGGGCCACCAGTTGTGGCACAAATGACACAGTGTGCGAGGGCACGGCAGGAGTCACAGCTGCAGCCATGAGGTCAGGAGAGTGGGCACAAATGACATTCTGGAGGTGGCAATAACAGGAGGAAGCCAGGAGGTGGCACAATGACTGAGAGCGGGGAGGTCACGGCTGGCAAGCAGGCAGGAGGCAGGCACGAGTGGCACAATGACACAGTGTGGAGGACGATGGCAGCAAGCACAGCAGCGGGCCATAGGTACAGACAGTGGCACAATGACTAATCTGGAGGGGTGGCAACAAAAAAAGGAAAAAAGTAGGCCACAGAGTGCACAATGACAGGAGCATTTGGGGAGGGTGACGGGGCGGCTGGAGCATACAGCATGAGGTCACAAGGAGAGTGGCACAATGGGACACAGTGTGGATTTGTCCGGCTACAGCAACGAGCAGCAGCTGCATGACGTCATTGAGTGGCCACAATGACAGAGTGGTGAGGTGGGTGGCAAATACCAGTCCCTGGGTTAAAATGGTGGTGATGGCAGACTGGGGAAAATGGCAGCAGAGTGTGGCTTTCAGGCGGGTGGCGGCATCAGATTAGTGGGCCTGAGGCATGGTAGATTTGAACCCAGACTGACGCCTTAAGTCATTGTGTGTGGAAATCCTGGGCCTGATCCCACGCCTGATTCATCTTGGACAAAGGTCAGTCGTTCCACCAATTCCCGGTGGACTACAAGCGGAGTTCTCCTTGGGGGGGGGTTTTTTATGTGGGTTTACGGATGGCCCCCGCCGCAACTAAAACAACTCCGCTATGATTGCCAAACATTACTGGCCGGGACAGGACAAGCTTATCCCACTTTGCAAAATTCGGGCATAGTGGCGGCCCCCACACATCCAGTTTGGCTGCCCAGTAGTACGGCGGACGGAATCTTCATATCTGAGGGGGGGGCAGAGGGCTGTCCAAGTAGGCCACAACCTCGTTGGTTCAGGGGACTGCTCCAAGGTCTCCTGCTGATGCCTGAAACTGCCACTCCTTCACTAGGCGGGTGAAGGAAGTGCTCATCAGTGACTCCAGACTTAGGTTACTACTGTGGAGGCTGGGTACTGCTCTACCTCACCCCCCCACCTTCCTCCAGAAGCCGCGGCCATGTAGTACGTGAGCGCTGGAGGAACCACCCGAGTCAGTGTACTGTCAGAGGGGGAGGGACGAGGCCGCACTTAAGGCAGCGGCCAACCTGTTTTACGGGAGGGGATTTACCCTATAGCTAGTTGAGTTGTCTCGGCCCTCTCTATAGTCTGGGGAAAAGGCTCCATTTTTGGACCCGGTTGCGAGGCGTCCAATGGGTGGAGCGCCAGAAAGTCAGCCCTCTGACGGAGGGCTGTCTTATTCGGCTGTCTCTTGCCAGGCATTTATGCTTGCTGCAGGGCCATGCTAATCTTTGGAGTCGAGTGGGGAGAAAGGTGGCGCCAAGGGCTCGGGTTGTCGAGCATCACGGGAATGGGGGGGGCTGCATGATAGATGCGGCACGCTTTGACGACTGACTACCGCCAGTACCTGCGGAGTTCCGAGCTACAGAAGCGCGGGGCTTCCTGGGGGTTGGATTTTCCTCGCGTTGGTCTAACAAGTACCTATGGATGAGGGTCGCACTCTTGGGCTTCCGCCTCCTCCTCATGTCTGGACCCTCCACGGGAGCTATGTTGGGCTCGTGTTGTTGTCGCGCATGCACTGGATCTGTGTGGGGGTGCAGCTGGTCCAAGGTCATGTCATAGCTGGGGGGGTTTGTCGGGGTGTCGTCTGGCCCGTTCCTGAGGAAAACTGACCAAAATAACGTAGTCACTCCTCGAACCAGGGCCGCTTTACTTTAGGCTAGGTTTGTCTCGCACTTGTGTGCCAGGGCTCTGACATCTAGGTTATCTGGGGAGGTGTTTTTAGTAGGAGGTCTTTCTGTATGCCCTGGGGGGTTTGACTTATTTGCGCGTGTATGGCCGGCGGGCTGCGGTCTTACCAGTTCGGTCCACATTGCAGGCTGGGAATTCCAGCGGGTGGAAGGAGGAAACATCGCATATCAGTGAGTTTTGGGGGTGGGGTTCTGCCGCCTGCAATCTCGAGGAGGGTGTGTGGGGCGTGTGGTTCAGGGCGTTGTAGAGGAATGGATATTAAAGTGCCGAAAGATTATGATCTGTGTGACTGGACATGTTCAGTTGGGGGAGGTTGAGCGGGGGTAGTCGGATGGAACACCGGGGACTCTACCATATATTGGACTCTGGCGCCCATTGCTGGCGCGCACTAGATGGTCCATCACACTCCCCGCGGTCGTGCTGTACGATCGCGGGGTACCCATGTGCCTATACATTTGTCTGTCACCAATGGTTCCCGATTTGCAGTAACGATCGTTGGCGCGGAGGGGAGGGAGGGGGAGGGGAAGGGGGGGGAGGGGGAGGGGGGGTGGAGGGGGGGGGGAGGGGGGGGGGGAGGGGGGGGGGGAAGGCCACAACATCGATGTCTTGCTGCATGACGCTGGCAGTTCTGTTCCTCCCTTGTGTGCTTCGTTCGCGAGGCAAGCCATGGTGTCTTGAGTTCTGACGTGTGCTAGGAAAACGCACTAGTGCCCGTTCACATTGTGGTTTTGATGGTGTGCAAGTACGTGTGGAAGGGCTGTGATGGTTTGTGGTGGGTGGAGGAGGAGGAAGGAGGAGGCGGTATTTTGGCGCTGGTTGCTAGCCTGTTTGTCTAGTGGGTAGGAGGGGGTAAGGGCGTCTACTGTCCATGGTGTTGGTGTGATGGGATGGATAGCACTGTCTCCCTGTGGGCCGTTGTAAATGGTTGGGTGGGTTGGTTATTTGTCGTTTTTAATTTGTTACGTAACGTTTATTAAAGGGACATTCTGTATGTGCCTGGACCGTGTAACAAGTCCAGACGGTCCACGATTGACCGGCACCTTGGGAACAAAACCGATAAAGCTCAAGAGGATTGACCACCTTTGATTACTACATTTTTATGAAGTGCACTGAGGGTATTACTGCTATTTTTGGAAAAAGTTATTTACGGCTTGGAACTCTCCATCTCAGGTCTGGCACAAGCCCATTAGTTCTCCTTGAAATGCATGAAGGAAGTCCACCATTTGGGGGGAAAGGGAGGCAGGGGTTGCAAAATAACCAACTCCCTTGGACTGGAGCTCGGTCAGCTCTTGCACCTTTAGGATGGTTTTGGACGCCCATTATACTGCTTTTGTCTCTTTGCAATTCGCTCGCTCTGAACGACCCCCTGCTGGTTTGCCTGATGTGTAGCGAGTGGGTGGAGGAGAGCCAGGAGCATCTGGACGGGAGATGTGTCAAAGAGGAGAAACAGCTCCCTTCTTGCAGAGGGGTGGTGAGCCTGGTCTGGCGGCCCTTTGGCAATTGGCGTGCCAATGGGTGCTGCTGCCTTGCGGTGTTGCTGCGGCAGGCTGGTTGGTACTCCCTCTTATGTCGGACTCCGTTTCGAACTGGCCTCACTGTAGACGGGGTCGCGGCTGGGGGGGGTAGATGGGCCGGGCGACGGTGCCTTCTGTGTGATGAGGCCATGGTCCTCTGCGGCATAGGTCTGCATACTGATTCCTATATATATTCCTTTTTCGGCCGTCCTCAGGGGGTCTTTGCAAGTGATAAACGGCCTCACCGTTCACCCCTCCCGAGAGAATGGCACGTAGTATGGAAGGTAGTATCGGATTTTTACCGCACATAACGCTCGCCACTGACGTGATACTGGCCCGCGCCTTGCCACGCTCTGAGCCCAGTGCAGATACTTCTTGGAATTGCAGTAAGAGATATTAAGGTAAGTAATTGTAAGCGAGTGGGAGGTGTTTTTGACACCGTGGCCGCTTGGCTCCCGTCCCTAAACACTTCGGCTATCTGCTGTCTCAACGGCCACTCGTCCCATGTGCGGGGCACGGCGATGATGCCTGATGCGCTATTGGACGGTCGCACGCTGGCCCTGTAGATGATTTTGTATATTGCCACTTGGCCTCCACCGGCTCCCATGTGCGGTCGGTACATCATAATCTATGGAGTGTTTCAGCCGTTCAACTGCTTGTACTGCATCACCGGTCTTGGTATTTGCCGAGGCCTGACCTTACAAACATGACCTCCCATGCCACTTCTCCACAACTTAATTTGCAGCCTATCTGCATGAAGAAAGCAGGGGTTAGTGGGACCCCTTTTCTTCTGCTGTCCAAATGCTTTTGCTGACTGCCCCCTCCTCAAAGTGTGCATCCTCGATATATAGTAGCGACTGAGCAGACCACATAGGTAGATCTCTGGCTGAGGGAAACGGATTGGGGACAGAGGCGGGTAGGTGGACAGATGAGGGCCGCTCCTGACCCGCTCCTGGGCCTTGCCATATAAGGGTTGTGTCTGAGGTTCCACCGTCTTTGCTTGGGAGTTGTCAGATTTCTTATGGGAGGAAGGAGGATGACTAGTCAACCAAAATCAAGTCCCTTGGGTTGCTGAACAACACACGGGACGCCTTAGATGACAGCAGGCAGTTGTGGCACTTCACCGAAGTTGACCTTGCTTGCGACGTCCCTTGCTGTGCTGCGACCTGGGCCTTGTTCCAGGAATGTTTGTTGCCTTGGCACTCGACAGGTGCAGAGCTGCCACCTCTCTGTCGACCATACGTTTGTTCTAAAACTGTAAGAACACTGTTTGACTGATGATATCTGTAATCGTGATAATATATCACCCTGGTTTTTGACTCCAAATGAACCCAGAAGAGTTAAGTATAGTTATGTAAATAGCTTGGGTATTCCTTGGATATAAATTGCGTCCATCCAATGGCCCAGGAAAAAAATTGACTTATATGGTCGTTTTTTATAAAACAATGTGTGTTTTACTAAATGTTAAAGCACACTAAACAGGCTTATAATTAACCCTTCGGACCATGAATTAGGACTACAGGATAAAAAAAATGGATATATTTTGGCGTTTGAAAAAAGTTGGAGTTTATTTTTGTCAGCACGCCAGGCAAAACAAACGCGTAATCAACAACTGGATGTAAATTGGCCCAAAGAATTGAGCCGCACAAATTTGTATGCTTTGTTAGCGTGTTATCAAAATGCCGTGTTTCCTACGCCTCACAATAGAGATACAGTTGTTTTGTATTAACCTGTTGCTTGTGTTTAGGGCTAAGGAGAGAAAAATGTATATATTGTGGGTTGAAAAATAAGGAAATTTGAAATAAAAAAAAAATTGGAAAAAAAAGAAAAAAAAAGACGGTTTTTCTTGGGGGTCAGCATACCAGCACATAAACAACGCTTAAACTAACCCCTGGATGTAAATTGCGCCAAAGAATTGTGGAAGCCGCACAAATATAGTAGCTTTGTTAGGTGTTACAATTGCGTGTTGTTTTCTACGCCCAACAACAAGTGTATAGCTTGGTAATTAACCTTTGTTTTGTGAATAGGCCTTTACCAGGGAAATAAAAATGTTCTTTATATTTGGGCGTTGAAAAAAATGCTGGTTTTATTTTTGTCAGCACACCGCAAAAACAATCGCTTTAATTAACCCTGGATTTGTAAAAAAAGCGCCAATAAGTAATTGAAAGCCGCATACAAACTAGTAGCTTTTTGTTAGGTGTTACAATTGCGTTGTTGTGTGTTTTCTACGCCACACAAACATGAGATACAGTTTGTAATTAACCGTTGCTTGTGAATTAGGCTACAGGAAAAATTGTATATATTTTGGCGTTGAAAAAGACGGTTTCTTGGGTCTGCACAACAGCCACAAAACACGCTTAATTATCCCTGGATTAAATTGCGCAAGAATTGAGCCGCACAAATTAGTAGCTTTGTTAGCGGGTTACCAATTGCTCGTGTTTTTTCTACGCCACACATAGAGATACAGGTTTTAATTTATCCTTTGATTGTGAATTAGGCTTCTACAGGAAAAAAATGTATATATTTTGCCGTTTGAAAAAAAAAAAAAGATAAAAAAAATAAAAAAAGAAAAGACGGTTTCTTGGGGTCAGCACACCAGCCTAAATCAACGCTTAATTTTACCCCTGGATGTTAATTGCAGCCAACGTAATTGAGCCGCACAAACTAGGTTAGACTTTGTAGGTGTTACAATTGCTTGTTTCCTACGCCCCACAACAAGAGTATAATAGAGATTTACAGTTTGTAATTAACCTTTGCTTAGTGTATTTGGCGCTACAGGTAAGATAAATGTATTTATATTTCTAGGAGTTTGGAAAGAAAGTCGGTTGCTTGGGGGGTCAGCATACCAGCACAAAACTCCCCAATATCATCGCTTAATTTTTTAAAACCCCGGGATGGTAAAATTGCGCCTAAAAAGAATTGTGCCGCACTAAAATAGTGTAGCTTGTGGTTTGCGTGTTTATCTATTGCGTGGTTTTCTACGCCAAACACCAAGTAGATATAGTTGTAAATTAACCTTTGGTTTGTAGTTTTAGGCTAAGGGGGAAAAATTGTATTATATCTTGGCGGTTGAAAAAAAAAATTAAAATAAAGACGGTTTTTTTTTGTCAAGCACACCAGCATAAAACATATCGCTTATTTATCACCTGGAATTTGTAAAATTGCGCCCAACAAAAAGAATTGAAGCCGCATATTATCTAGTCGCTTGTAGAGTTTGTTACAATTGCGTGTTTTCTTCGCAACTTCAAATAAAGAGATACAAGTTGTAATTAACCTTTGATTGTGAATTAGGCTACAGGAAAAAATGTTATATATTTTGGCGTTTTGAAAAAAAGACTGGTTTTATTTTTGTTTCAGCACACCAGCAAAACAACGGTCAATTAACCCCTGGATGTAAATTGCGCCAAAGAATTTGAGCCGCACAATCGAGTTGAAGTGCTTTGTAGTGGTTTCAATTGCTGTTTTCTACGCACACAACAAAGAGATTAAGTTGTTATTATACATTGGCGTGTGTATTAGGCTACTGAGAAAATTGTATATAGTTTGGCTGTTAATTAAAAAAATTTTTTAAACAAGACGGTTTTTGGGGTCAGACACCAGCAATAAACAAACGCTTCTTTTAATAACCCCTGGATGTAAATTGCGCAAAGAATTGAGGCCACTAACTAGAGTAGTAGCTTTGTAGTGTGTTACAATTGCGTGTTTTCTTACGCCACCACCAACCAAGAGATTACAGTTTTGTAATTAAACTGGCTTGTGAATTAGCGCCTACAGGAAAAAAAATTTATATATTTTGGCTGTTTGAAAAAGACGGTTTCTTGGGGTCAGCACACCAGCAAAACAACGCTTAATTATCCCCTGGAGTGTAAAATTGCGCCACAAAGGAATTGAGCGCTACAATCTAAAGTAGCTTTGTAGTGTTACAAATTGCGTGGTGTTTTTTCTACGCCACACATCAAGTGATACAGTTTCTATATTAACCCTTGTGTTGTGAATTAGGACTACAGGGGAATATATGTATTTTGGTTGGCGTTGTGTTTTTGGGATTTAGTCGGTGTCTTTGTGTCAGACACCATTCAAAACAACGCTTAATAACCTGGATGTAAATTGCGCCAAAGAATGCGCCGCACCAAACTTAGTATAGCTTTGTTAGCGGTTGTTTACAATTGCGTGTTTTCTTACCGCCCACCCATCAAGAGATACATATGTAATTAACCTTTGCTTGTGGAATTAGGCTAAGGAAAAAAATGTATATATTTTTGCGGTTGGAAAAAAAAAAATAGTCGGTTTTTTGTATGTCAGCACACCAGCAAAAACAACGCTTAATTAACCCCCCTGGATGTAACTTGCTCCAAAGAATTGAGCCAGCACAAAACTAGTAGCTTTATTGTTAGTGTGTTGATCATTGCGGGTTTTCTACGCCACTACAACAAGAGATTACAGTTGTTATTATAACCTTTGCTTGTGGAATTAGGCTTCAGGAAAAATGTATATATTTTTTTGGCGGTTGAAAAAAAGTAGGTTCTTGGGGTCAGGGCTCACCAGCATAAAATCGCTGATTTTATCCCCTGGATGGTTAAAGGGCCCACACCCAATGAAGTGTGCAGCACTATCATTTTATGTTTGCTTTTATGTAGCGTTGTGACAATTGCGTGAGGGGCGTCGCCCGCCACACAACTAGAGATACGTTGTAATTAACCTTGCTTGTGAATTTAGGCTACTGACAAAAATAAAAATTTTATATAATTTTTGGACGTTGAAAAAAAGACGGTTTTCTTTGTGTCAGCACACACATCAAAAACAAGCTTATTTAACCCTGGATGTAAAATTGGCCCAAAGAATTGAGCCGCTCATAACTAGTTAGCTTTTTTGGTGTTCACAATTGCGGTGTTTTCTTCGCCACCCAACAGTGATACAGTTTGTAATTTCACTTGGCTTGTGAATTAGGCTACAGAGAAAAAAATGTATATATTTTGGCGTTTGGGAAAAAAGTCGGTTTTATTTTTGTCTAGCACACAATCAAAACAACGCTTAATTAAATCTGGGATTTGTTAATTGCGCAAAAGAATGTAAGGGAGCACAAATAGTAGCTTTGTAGTTGGTGTTAATATTTGCGGTGTTTTCTACGACACTCATCAAGAGAGATACATTTGTAATGTATAACCTTTTGCTTGTGATAATGGGGCTTCTACAGGGAAAAATGTATTTTTTTTGGCGTTGTAAAATAAAAATGACGGTCTTTATTTTTGTTAGCCACAGCAAAACTATGCTTAATTAACCCCTGGATGTAAAATTGCGCCAATGTATTTGAGGCCGCACAAAACTAGTTAAGTAGGCTTTGTAGCGTCGTTACAATAGCGTGTTTTCTTCGCCACACAATCAAGAGATACAGTTGTAATTAACCTTTTATTGTGACTTAGGGCTACAGGAAATAATTTTTATTTTTTTGTGGCGTTTGAATGAAAAAAAAAAAAAAAAAATAAAAAAAAAAAAAAAAAAAAAAAGACGTTTTCTTGGGGGTCAGCCCACCAGCCCCCGCCAAATACAACGGCTTTTAACTAACCCCCTGGATGTAAATTGCGCTAATTTAATTGAGCCGCACAAACAGTAGCTATGTTGCGTTGTTAACAATTGCGTGTTTTTACGCAACAACAAGAGATTACAGTTTGTAATTAACCTGTTGCTTGTGAATTAGGCTACTGGAAAAATGTATAATATTTTAGCGTTGAAAAAGATTGTTTTATTTTTGTCTGCACACCAGCAAAACAATGCTTAATTAACCCCTGGATGTAACGTGCGCCCAAATAATTGAGCCGCCAAACTAGTAGCTTATGTAGCGTGTTACAATTGCGTGGTTTTCTAGCCCCACAACAAGAGACTACAGTTGTAAATTAACTTTTGTTTTTGTGAAATAGGCTACAGGAAAAATGTATATATTTTAGCGTTGAAAAAAGAATTGTTTATTTTTGTCAGCACACCAGCAAAACAACGCTTAATTAACTCACTGGATGTAAATTGCGCCAAAGAATTGAGAGCACAAACTAGTTGCTTTGTAGCATGTTACAATTGCTTGTTTTCTACGCACACAACATGAGATTACAGTTGTAATTAAACCTTTGCTTGTGAATTATTTTACATGTAAAAATGTATATATTTTGGCGTTGAAAAGGACGGTTTCTGGGGGTCAGCAACCGCAAAACAACGTTAATTAACCCCTGGATCTAAATTGCGCCAAAAGGAATTGTGCCGCACAAACTAGTGCTTGTTAGAGTGTGTTTCATTGCGTGTTTTCTACGCCAAACACAACAGAGGTTCAGGTTTGCTAATAACTTTTGCTGTGGAATTAGGCTAAGGAATAAATTTATATATTTTGGCGTTGAAAAGACGGTTTCTTGGTGGTCAGCCACACCAGCATAACAACGCTTAATTAACCCCTGGATGTAAATTAGCGCATTAGAATTGAAGCAGCCAAATTGATGTGGTATTTGTATTGTTAAAAACGCTGTTTCTTTAATGAGTAATACAGGAATGGCTTAGATCCCATTGGTTTATTGAATTGTATATGCAGCTGCAGTGGACGCACACTGGTTTTCAGATCCAATACCCCAAAAAATTAGAAATAGAACATTAAGAGAACAGTCTCTGAGACAAGCTGAGACACCCTACAGAAATCGCTATATAAAAATCAATTCTTCAGTAAGAGCTATCAGCCGCGGCAGCACCTTCCCTGATCAGTACAGTGAGAGCGGTATGAGCTCCCAGCGTCGCGCCCGGACTTATATAGTGCGGTGACGTCACAGAATCCCGCCGGTCTCTGATTGGCTTCACCTCTGCACATGTCATGCAGGCAATGCCCTTCTTCCTCCCAGAGTGCTTTGCCCCATGTAGCGCCATGTGCTCGCAGCCATTTTATCAATCAAAAGCACACTTCGTTCACCCGAAGTACCCCAAAGTTCGACTTAGTTCCGAACTGAAGATTTCCTGAAATTCTAAACGAATTCCACTTCGTTAGAATCAATTCGCCCATCTCTACACCTTATCTCTTTTGCGCAATTTAGATCCAAGGGTTAATTAAGCGTTTTTCTGGTGTTGTAGTCAGTAAAATAAACTGTGTTTTTCAACGCCAAAGAAGAAATTTTGCCTGTAGCATAAATCATATCCGGAGGTTAATCAAGTTTTTTTGCTGCTGTTGTGGTCAGTAAAATATTCGTCGTTTTAACACGCTACAAAGCTGGCAATTTTTGGCACCTCATTTCTTTTGCGCAATTTAGATCCAAGGGTTAATTAAGCGTTTTTCTGCTGTTGTAGTCAGTAAAATACACGTCGTTTTACAAAGCCAAAGAAGAAATTTTGCCTGTAGCATAAATCATATCCAAAGGTTAATTAAGTTTTTTTCTGCTGTTGTGGTCAGTAAAATACACGTCGTTTTAACACGCTGCAAAGCTGGTAATTTTTGGCAGCTCATTTCTTTTGCGCAATTTAGATCCAAGGGTTAATTAAGTATTTTCCTGCTGTTGTGGTCAGTAAAATACACGTCGTTTTAACACGCTACAAAGCTGGTAATTTTTGGCAGCACATTTCTTTTGCACAATTTAGATAGAAGGGTTAATTAAGCATTTTTCTGCTCTTGTGGTCAGTAAAATACACGTCATTTTAACACGCTACAAAGCTGGTAATTTTTGGCAGCACATTTCTTTTGCGCAATTTACATCCAAGGGTTAATTAAGCATTTTTCTGCTGTTGTGGTCAGTAAAATACACGTCGTTTTAACACGCTACAAAGCTGGTAATTTTTGGCACCTCATTTCTTTTGCGCAATTTAGATCCAAGGGTTAATTAAGCGTTTTTCTGCTGTTGTAGTCAGTAAAATAAACGGTGTTTTTCAACGCCAAAGAAGAAATTTTGCCTGTAGCATAAATCATATCCGAAGGTTAATTAAGTTTTTTTCTGCTGTTGTGGTCAGTAAAATACACGTCGTTTTAACACGCTACAAAGCTGGTAATTTTTGGCAGCTCATTTCTTTTGCGCAATTTAGATCCAAGGGTTAATTAAGTATTTTTCTGCTGTTGTGGTCAGTAAAATACACGTCATTTTAACATGCTTCAAAGCTGGTAATTTTTGGCACCTTATCTCTTTTGCGCAATTTAGATCCAAGGGTTAATTAAACGTTTTTCTGCTGTTGTAGTCAGTAAAATAAACGGTGTTTTTCAACGCCAAAGAAGAAATTTTGCCTGTAGCATAAATCATATCCGGAGGTTAATCAAGTTTTTTTCCTGCTGTTGTGGTCAGTAAAATACACGTCGTTTTAACACGCTACAAAGCTGGTAATTTTTGGCAGCTCATTTCTTTTGCGCAATTTAGATCCAAGGGTTAATTAAGTATTTTTCTGCTGTTGTGGTCAGTAAAATACATGTCGTTTTAACACGCTACAAAGCTGGTAATTTTTGGCACCTCATTTCTTTTGCGCAATTTAGATCCAAGGGTTAATTAAGCGTTTTTCTGCTGTTGTAGTCAGTAAAAGAAACGGTGTTTTTCAACGCCAAAGAAGAAATTTTGCCTGTAGCATAAATCATATCCGAAGGTTAATTAAGCATATTTCTGCTGTTGTGGTCAGTAAAATACACGTCGTTTTAACACGCTACAAAGCTGGTAAATTTTGGCAGCCCATTTCTTTTGCGCAATTTAGATCCAAGGGTTAACTAACCCCTTAATGAACTTGGATGTATGCATACGTCTAGGTCGTTTGGGGGTTCACACACCTGGACATATGCATACGTCCTGAGGATCGCGCGAACTCTAAAGCAGAGTGTGCGCGATCGGCGCGGTATGTCAGCTGTATATTACAGCTAACATCCCGCAGCATCACTCCGGGGGGGCCTGGTTAACCCCTTAATTATTGTGACCGATAGGTTGCAATAATTAAGAGAGACGCAGGAGGAGAGATCTCCTCCTGCGTCTCTGTCGGCGGCAGCAACTGCATGGATAGCGCAATCCGTGCAGCTCCTGCCTTCCGACAGACAGCACGGGAGGCATAGAATGCCTTCCAGGTTGTCTGTGACGTCACGATGCCCGGCCGTGCCCTGTGGGCATGGCCAGGCATCGTGACTGACAGTTGCCATAGGAACCAGTACATAGCAACAAGCTATGTACTGATTCCTATTGAATGAGGGATCTGAAGATCTCTCATTCAAATCCCCTATGGGGAAAAGTAAAAAAAAAATGTGAAAAAGTAAAAAAAAGTGAAAAACAAGTAAAACACAAACACAAAAAATAAAATAAAAACACGTACACCGCCCTTTTCCCCTTTACAAACGCCAAACGCCCCAAAAAAGATCAAAAATAAATAAAGTACCCATATTTGGTATCGCCGCGTGCGTAACGACTTGCCCTATAAATCTGTCATGCTAATTAACCCATACGCTGAAGGCCGTAAAAAAAACCAAAAAAAACAAATCACATTATTAAGATTTTTGTTCATATCGCAGCACATGAAATGGAATAAAAAGCGATCAAAAACTCTTATAAATGCCAAAGTTGTAACAGTTCATCCCGCAAAAAAAAAGTCCTTACACAGCTCTGCATACGAAAAATAAAAAATGTATGGCTCTCAGAACACAGCAATGCATAAATATTGTTTATACACTAAAAACGCTTTTTTTTTTTAAAGTACTTCAACATAAAAAACTATATAAACAGGATATCGCCATAATCGTATTGACCCAAAGAGTAAAGCTAACTTATCGCGGATACTGCACAGTGAGCGCTGTTAAAAATAAAAATAAAAAACACTACTAGGATTGCTGTATTTTATTCTCTCTGCCTTCCAAAAAATGGATTTAAAAGCGATCAAAAAGACTTGTCCCCCCCAAAATGATACTAATAAAAACGTCTACTCATCCCGCAAAAAGAAGCCCCTACTCAGCTCCAAACACGGAAAAAAATTAAAAAGTTATGGCTCTCAGACTATGGCGATGCAAAAACGTGTTTTCCTGGTTGAATAAAAGTGTTTTTATTGTATAAAAGCAGTAAAACACAAAAAAATATACAAATTTGATATCGCTGTAATCGTATCAACCTGCTGAGTAATGCTAGCATGTCATATATACCATACAGTGACCACTATAAGAAATAAAAATAAAAAACACTACCAAGATTGCTGTATTTTGTTCAAAACATCTCACAAAAACCTTAAAAAAAAGTGAACATAGCGTCATATGCACCCCATAATGGTACCAATAAAAACATCAACTCATCCCGCAAAAAACAAGCCCATACACAGCTCTGCGAACTTACAGCGTGATTTCGGGTCGGGTGGTCCTACGCTTTCTTTACCTCTCAATAGAGCCAAATTCAGGCCTCTCTTTGGGTCAACCGACCTTCATTATCCAGAGAGAAATAAATAAAAAAACACCAACCTTGCAAGCTGCACTCATATAACAGCCTGTGAAAGTGGGCGGGGGTGCAGGAAACCAAAATGGAGGCATCCCTTCCTCCCTATATAGATTAAAAGCAATATATATGAAATACAATGCGAAGTTCTGAATAAAAAAAATTTCTGAAAAAACACACAATGTGAACCTGGGAGCCACTGGCATGGTTGCGGCATATATATATATACACGCACACCATTACTAGTGGCACACCACTGCAAAAAGGGCAATACATTACATAGAAATCCCTAAAGAAGCATTTATGCTATCTATCATACATGAAAAAAACTTTGAGATTCTTGGTTCACATGTTTTTGATCAAAAAATGCTTAAGCCACCCACGAACTTACAACGTGATTTCAGGTCGGGTGGTCCTACGCTATCTTTACCTCTCAATAGAGCCAAATTCAGGCCTCTCATTGGGTCAACCGACCTCCATTATCCAAGGGGTTAAGTATTTTTCTGCTGTTGTGGTCAGTAAAATACACGTCATTTTAACACGCTAGAAAGCTGGTAATTTTTGGCACCTCATTTTTTTTGAAAATTTAAAAAAAGGGTTTTAATTAAGTATTTTTCTGGTTTGTAGTCAGAAAAAGAAACAGTGTTTTTAAACCCCAAAGAAAAAATTTTTCCCTGTAGTATAATTTTTCCCAAAGGGTTAAAAGCCTGTTTCCGCTTTTTTTTTTTCGTAAAATAAACAGAGTTTTTAAAACGGCAATACAAGAAAATTTTTTCCTGCCCATTTGGGGAGCGAATTATACCCGGGGGTTACCCAAGCTTGTTACGGGGTATTTTGGAGTAAAACGGGGTTTTTGTATTTATCATATCAATTCTAAAACATGTTTTTACTTTTTTAGACAAACAGTATGTCAACAAGAGGTGGCAGGCTCTTCACATGCGATGGCAGTGACCAAACTTTCCTGGAGCAGGCACAGGTCGCGCACAGTAAGGGGACTCCAGCAGGGGCACTCGGTGACCAGAACTGCGGTGTCATCTACGGCCGTGGTTGTCCACACCCAAGGGTTCTTGATTGGTTGACTAATCATCCCCTTCCTCCCCAAAGCATTGACAAAACCCCCCCAAGAGTCGGTGGGGAAAGTCAGACCAACCCTTAGTTGGCGTGGGCCCGGAGCGGGTCAGCGGAAATCACCTGTCCTCAACCCGCCTCTTCCCATCCCGGGTTCCCCCAACCAAAATCTACTATGTGTCTGGGCTCAGCGCCCCCTATACAGCGAGGTAACAATTTGAGGAGGACAGTCACAGCTATTTGGCAGTGAAGAAATGGGCCAAAATCCCCTTTCTTGCAGTAGGCGGGAAAGTATAAAGGGGGGAGTGGGAGGGAGGTCATGTTGTGAGGGTAGCTTGCTATAAACCCCGGGGAGGAGGACAGCAGTGAAAATCAAACATAACGTGATGAGAGCCGACCGCACTTGGGGGCCGGGGGAAGCAACGGTTCATCATCACAGGAAAAGGGGGTCAGCTGCGCCTCAGGGAGCGGGGGGTAGTGGGCCGTGATCCGGGTAGCAGCAGTGCGAGGGCGGGACAAGCGGCCATGGGGTAAAAACCCACTTCGCAGGGCCAAATAGTAAAAAGGCACAGGGGTCAGCGAAAGGGGCGGCAGTAGTAGTCTCTCATGCGGAGCTTTGGCGGAAAATCACTACTAGGGGTGTGGCGTTCTTTGTAAGACACCGGGGAGCCAAAAATGGGTTATGTAGAATCTTTGGGCAGAAAGGGGAAAGGGGGCCAGGGAACTAATGTTGGGACCATGGCCCTGCGCAACAATGCACCACCATCTGGGGGCCTGGGGGAAAAAGGCTCAGATGTGGTGGGCCCCTCCTGCCGCCACAGCAGCAGCAGCGGCCGTGGCATGCATCCATTTTAGCCAGTCAAGGCTCCACCCCCTCTGCAGAAGGGAGTGTTTCTCTTTGCCATCACCCCCCGGTCCAATGCTCCTGCTCCCGCTACTCATGGTGCCACTCCCTTCAACGAGACGATTGCAAAAGAAAACAGTATCGCCCAAAAAAAACCATCCAAAGGGTGCAAAGCTGAGCGTGCTCCGTCCAAGTTGTTGGTACTGCAGTCCCCCCTTTTCCCAAAATGGGGGACTCTCCCCTTTAGAAATTATGGCCTGTGCCGGCCGAGGTGGAGATTCCAAGCCAAAATTTCTTTTCCAAAAAGGGCAGACCCCCTTCACAAATATGTAGAACGAAGGTGAGCCAGTCCTTGAGCTTACGGTTTTCAAGGTGAGGCACGGGGAAGGGGGAGTGTAACACGGTCAAAGGGTCATACTTTCCCTTTTACGGCCCACTGGTAATGTGCTTCCTCCCCAAGCAATCAACAATTTGGGGACAGGAGACCCCACTTTCTCCTACACGTTGTCAAACTGGCTCCCGCCAATGCCCGCCTCCTCCTCCACCACCACCACCATTCAGCCTCCACAATACTGCTCATATACCACATGTGTAGGGAAGCAGCCCACGCAGTTTTACACCGGGTTTGCCTCGGGAACGAAGTCACACGGGGGAGGAAGCTCCGGCAAGCACAAAAAATCATGTGGGCTTTTTTCCCGGAAAACTGCAAATCAAACCTGGTGATGGACAATGGAAAACATGGGTCCGCGCGCACCGAGAGGGATGGTCCATGCGCCCGCATGGCGCACGTTAAAATTGGTTGTGAAAAGGTTCCTAAATTTCCACCGAATTCGAACATTTAAAAAGCCAGGAAACTGGCGCATTTAAATCCTTCCTACAAGCCGGGAACACCCTCCTCGAGTTCAGGGGCAGAAGGGGCTCCCCAACCACTCTGATATCGATGTTTCCACCCCTGGAATTCCAGCCTGAATTTGGACCGCTGTATGAACAGGAAAAGGGCCATTAACGATTTTTAAAGACCCCAGGCGGACAGGAGTACCCCCCTTGTAATTTGTTGTCAGCCATGGCAGAATGCGTGACCCCGCCGTGCTGGGCTATTTGGGGGGGCCACGTAACATCGCCGGACAGGGGATAAAATAATGTAATTCCACTGCTTCAGCCTGGAACAGATGCTGAAAAATCTGTCGGGGCAGGGGACTTGAGACGTGGCGACACATCCGGGGCCACACGGTCTGGTGGGACTGAACTGGGGGAGGAGGACATTGGAGCAAAGCTTTTTGGTGAAATGAGTCGATTTTCTACCGGTGACAAGAGGGGGAGCGGAGCAGCTAGAGGGGGTAGAGGGATGGGGAAGACGGGGTAATGATCCCAAGCACGGGCAGTATACAGGGAAGGAGGCGGGGAGCCTTTCAGAGTCACTTGTGCAATGCCCCGCGCATGCTGTTTTGCGGGCTAATACAGTCGTATTTCACCATCCGGCAAGGGATGCTCGGTCTCCACGCTTTTTGACCCTTCTACCGTCCCAAAAGGGGACCCTTTTTTCCCAGCTGCTGAGAGGGGGGACAAACTAAAATTACTATAGGGAAATCCTCGTAGTCAGTTGGCCGCCCCTAGTGCGGCATCGTCCCCCCTCTGCGGGTATGCCCGGGGGGTTTTCCCAGTCCACGTACTACTCCCGCGGTGCTGGGGGGAAGGGGGGGGTAGAAGCATACCACTCCTCCACAACCTAATCTTGATCGTGATAACGCTGCCTTCACCGCCTAGTAGAGCAGTCCCCAGCGCAGCAGGACCTGGAGCGCCCCTGAAACCAAACAGGGGGGCCTACTTGGACAGCACTCTCCACCCCCTTTTGAAGATCCCCTGGAAACTGGGCACCCAAAATGGATGTGTGGCCGCAAATTGCCAATTTGCAGTGGAAAGCTGTCCTGCCCGGCCCCGGGTGGGCATCAGAGCGGGTTCAGTGCGTGGGGGCCATCGTTACCCCAGGGGAACCGCTTGTCCACGGGGAAAAATGGGAAAGACGACCTTTGTCAAGATGAATCAGTGTGGAGGCCAGGATTTCCACACCCAATGCCTTAGGCATCGATTACTCAGCCATGCGCCAAACCCCAAAAATTTGAGAATTGAGTTGGATTCAACTACCGTCTCAGCCCTATTCTGATGCGCCACCTCTGAAGCCACAATTGCTGCCTTTCTCCTTTTGCCACCACCAGGGGCTGGTATTGCCCCCACTTCCCACTCATTTCATTGTGCCCCTCTCGACCCATGCGCTGCTGAGGCTGCCGTGACCTCCACACTGTGTCATTGTGCCACTCTCTGACCACTTCTGTTGCTCCGCCGTCACCTCACCCTCTCTTCATTGTGCCATCTGTGGCCCCTTCCTGTTTTGCCACCTCCAGAATTTGTCATTTTGCCACTTCACCTCATGGCTGCTGTGGGTGCTGCCGTACCCCACACTCTGCATTTTGCCACTTGTGGCCTACCGTTTTTTCCCCCTCCAGAATGTCATTTTCCCAGTCTGACCTCATCGCTGCTGTGGCTGCGCCCCTGACCTACCCACTCTGTCATTGTGCCACTCTGTGGTACTCTGTTTTTGCCACCTCCCGAAACATTGTGCCCTTCTACCTCTCTGTGGTGGCTGCTGCCCTGACCTACACACTCTGTCATTGTGCCCCCTTTTTGGGCTCCTATGTTCTGCCCCCCTCCAGAATTTGTCATTGTGCCACTCGTGGGCCATTCATGTTTCGCCAAGGGCCGCTGTCTCCTGAAACACCCTGTGGCTTCAATGCGTTTCCACCTTCACCACTCA
The DNA here is from genome assembly GCA_025379985.1 of Phyllomedusa bahiana. Lineage (NCBI taxonomy): Eukaryota > Metazoa > Chordata > Amphibia > Anura > Hylidae > Phyllomedusa > Phyllomedusa bahiana. The sequence goes on from JAODAL010016795.1 coordinate 59,880, forward strand.
TAGCGTTACCACTATTTTAGTTTTCCCCTTTTTTTTTATCTCAGAAAGAAGGGAAGGTAGGATTGCTAGCCAAAAGGGGGAGTGGATACGAACACAATAAATGCAAATTACAATGAAGGAGGTAAATCCAGACACTGTAGAAGGAAACTGGAAAAAAGGCTTATACAAACACATCTTATGAAAATGATAAAATCCCTTTAAAAACACCATAAGCGGATGGGGTTACCCCAGCTTTTGGATTTTTTTAATGATATTTTAATCTTCAAAAAGGTGTGTTTGCTTATGCCATTTCCGGGTACCTTCTACACGGGCTGATTTACCCACCTTCATTTTCTTTAAAAAGGGGCCTTTACCCGGGGCGCCCATATTCCCTGCACCGTTCTTTAGACAAAAATACAGGCGACCCTGACCCCGACTCCCAGTGGCGGCACCTATTTTTCTTGCTGTTTACATTTTAACGCAAAATCCCATTTCGGGCATCTCTGTTTTGGGGTCAACTCCTTTTGTTTTGGCCTTACAATACGATGGATTATTGACTGATTGAAAGTGGACACTGACGGATAAAGGAAGGCAAAATATCAAGCGTCAAAGCAAAAAACGCCGACCCCCTCTCCACTCATTCGGGGGGGGGGGGGGGGGGCCCCTATTTATTAGCGTTTAACGAAAAGGGAGGTTCTGTCATATTTTGTGACAATTTAAAGCCTGGCCTCATGGAGGACCCCTGCTTGACTCCCCTTATGTGCTGAGACCTTGCGGGTCCTAAACCCACTACTGCGTTCTTTACGCTATGGTAGGATCTTAGCCCTCACTTGTTTTTTTCCCCTGGGACTGCCTGCTTTATCAGGGTCATTCCGCTTTATTTTTTTTTTTAGTTTTCCCCCTAAGTCCCCCCCCCCCTGAAGGCCCAGGGAATTTTAGATTAAGCGATTCTAAGAGCACGGGAGTCAAGTGCGTGTCATACTAAAACACAGCATTGTATTAAGATCAAACCAAGCTCCCTCTGCATATTTAAACATGGCACAACATTCTACAGCACCCTACAGGCTCTGTGCAGCCTGGAAATAGCTGTTTTTTAACGCAATTCGTCCCAAAGTAATTCGGACCGAAACAAATTTTGACAGAAAATTCTGCAAAGTCGGCAAATCGAATTTTTGAGAAATTTGCCCATCTCTATTTGTAACTGTTCTTTAAAGAAAATTATTGATTCAGGATCTTAACACTGGCGCAAAACATAAGATAAAAGTTCATCTCAGTAAAAGGTCCCTAATGTTTTTTTTACAATTCCTTATAAGATAATCACTCTTTTTTAAATTTCTCTTATTAATAGCCTAAATGGGGATGTATGTATAATCTGATGAGATGAACATTCTGGTGGATTGATGCCATAAGCAGAAACTGATCGGAATCTAATATATGGCCATTTGGATGTTGCAAAAAAGCATTTACAAGGGTTTTATTTTTGCATCTGATAAGCCATGATTGTTTATCTTTAAAATGCTTCCAGGCAAAGTATTATGCTACAGCCACTTTCTATGTCATAAACAGCTTAAAAAGGTTATATGCCCTGGAGAATCCTTTTTAGAAGTATCCCCGAAATGAAAATAATCACATTGTATACCACTGCTTGGGTCCCACCAGTCAGCTGTTATTTGCAGAAGAACCCAGCAGTAAGTGATTCACTTCTCTGTAGCGCTAACAAAGGGCATTTCAAAAAACTGCTTGCATTTTTACGAAAAAAATTGCCATTTTTTTAAATGTGAAAACAAGTTAAGTCCAGCATGGCACTCCAGCTGATCACATAAATAAAACTTCAAGCTTTATTCCAAACATCTTAAAACATAGTCGATGGCAAACATCAAATAGCAATTGCTAATGCGTTTCAAACATAATCCTCAGCCATAACTACATTGTAAGGTGACTGGAATAAAGCTGAAAGTTTTATTATATGATTAATTGGAATGACATGCTGGATTCAGCTTCTTTACATATACTGAAGAGAATTGTACTCTGAACATCATCCAAGGCAGATTTACCTTAACCGGTTCTCCAGTCTGTCGAATATCCTCTCTCTATGACCAATGAGAACATTAAAAAGTACATCTTGTCCTGCAAGAAACAAGCCCTCATACATCTATGTAGATGGCAAAATAAAACAAGTTATGGCTGTTGGTAGACATGGAGAAAAAAACAAACTTGTCTTAAACAAAAATCCCTGCAGTTGGAAGGGGTTAATCAAAAGTATGTAAATGTTAGGGAAAATTGCTATAGCACTGTTGATTAACAATTTTCTTGAAATTCTCCACAAACCTTGCTTAATTTCCATTTACAATTTCATTTTTTATGATCTTTTCCAAAAGCTCAGTCGTCAGATAATAAAGTCTCTATGCTGAGTTATAATTGAAAAATCTATAGACTTAAATAAATTGCAACATTACAATTTTATCTTATTTTATATGTCCTTTAGTATTTCAGCCGTTTCTCTTCCTTATTGTCATGAGATGCCTGAACGCATTATATAGGCTTTCTTGTTCGTGTGAAGCTACAACATAGCTTTACCTACATGAATGATTTGCCCTTGTTCTCATTACAAAACTCCGTAGCTCCCTTTTGATCATTATTTGTATCAAGGCTATTCACAACTAAATCCATATTTCGCAAGATTTTTTTTCCACAAAATGCAAATACAAACAAAACAGATTTTTTTCAGTGATGTTTTTTAAGTGTTTGTAAGTGAAAGTTATGTCTTTTAAACATGACATCAGTCATTTAGAAGAAAAATGAAGCCTTGTCCTTGATCATATATGACCTATTCAAGTGACATAAAAATAGAAGAGGAATTTTCTTCTTCCTTGGCCCTTAACTTTCTAATATAACATATACAAAAGAAGTATGTGCAGATGTGCATAATTCGCTAAAGTCTTGAATGTTTTTCAAATGCAAGGATATTGTGTTATTGGCATCGTGCTTTCAAATGTGTCTTTTGTGATAGAATTTTAAGCAACGATGCCAGGAGGTTAATGCAACAATATAGTAAATGTCCATTTCTGTTAGTCCTTCTCTTCTAATCTGTGAATCTTTGCTGCCTTAAAACGTTAAAAATGTGCATTAACTTTTTTTGTCAGTTATTTGTATGACAGTTTTTTTTCTCTTCTCCAAAAGAATTTCACATCATGTTTTGCAGTCTGTGATGAAAATTAAGCTTTTAATTGTTTTTTTATTTGGTTAATGTGGAGATGGGTATGATGCCAGCTTCGGTAAATGATGTTAATTATCATCATATAATTACAGCTATAGCCATTCACAAAAATAGTAGTAAGGAATAAAGGTATGTACATTTTGTGAAGTAAGAAGATATATATGAAGATTTTACTCAATAAACAGTCATCTGAAAGTGTTTGGGAGAACCAAATGTAAATGTAGCCCGCATTTTGCCAACATCTGAACAACTTTGGAGAAAAAAAAACCTTTTTATTTTACTTTTGGAATGAAAATGGAACAAATTGCACACAGAAGATATCCAGAAAAATATCCTGGGAATTGGATGAATCTATATGAAACATGGCTTTTATTCTATTGTTTAAAAATGACAAGAAAACACCCTCAGATCAAAGAGAAACTGGCTACCGTGTTTCGACTGCTGCCTTAATTGTAGCACAATTTTAAAGAGAAACTGGCTAAAACATTTCTGCTGCTGCCTTAGTCGTAGAAATAGAGCAACGGCTGGTTGAGATACAACAGAGAATATGTGATTATGGGTTTCAAAGCAATGTACAATGGCCCCTCAACATACAATATTATTGGTTCCAGGATGACCATTGTATGTGTAGACCATAACTCTATGGAAACTCGTAATTGGTCCCAAACCTGCAACATAATGCAAAATGAAAATTAAAAATAGTTAAGCAGATACAAATACATGTAAAGTAAATCCTTACATATAACATCAGAAAGAACTGATAGAAGTTGGAATTCACTTTCTGCTCTGAGGACAGGAGCTTCTTTGTGCCAGAAAAAAAAAAAAGGGACGGCCACTACCTGGGGCGACATGTATGAATGTTGCACTGACAGGCCAGTTCTAAATAGCTTTAAGGCAGTGTAGAATGCGCCACAATGTATGAACCTGTTCTTCTGCAGGTCAAACACACAGGCGCATTGTAGTGCCAATATGACCTGGCTCAGGCAGACCACCTTTAACCTGGTCTGGCTGTTCTAACTGTTCTGCGCCTAGGTTTTTAGTCAAAGAATCATATATGTGTCTAGTTCTATGAATGTGATGTGAGACGCCCCCAGAACACCTCTAATATTTGGCGCATTAAAAAGTGTCTTTGGTGCATTACAAAAGAACTTATCGTGCAAAAGTTTGGAGTGCACCTGTTCATACATTCTTTTTGGCTCAAAGTACACCAGGAAACTGATGCAGCCCCATTCATCCATGTCATCACTGGTGTCTAAAGGAGCCACTCTACCTGGCACATGTAAAAAGCAGTACAGAACATATAGTACCGCACTGTACTGTACAGAGGTGCTACTAGACCACCAATCATTGCATGCACTTCACTAATACAGATGTTTGACAGTTAAAATTTTCATGATAATTATCTTTATCTTCCAGCCAATCACCTGCAACAGTTTAACTGTGTCTGTGACATTGTATCTTGAAACCAGACTCAACATACAATGAACAAAGAAAGACCATTGCATGTAAAAAAAAATATTGTATTCTTAGGCCATTGTTATTTTGGGGACCTCTGTGTTGGTTACCAAGGTCATGAAGATGGTTCTTTTATTAATATAAAAGGATGTAGTTATCATCTGGAAATTATTTAATACAGTTAGGGGATGTGTAAAATCTAGCTATATGACTTAAAACATTAATTTCTAGCTAAGGTTATTCAATGGGATAAGTTCTCTATCAGGTAAAATAGACATATTAAATGAAATTTTATAAATACGGCTGTAGCAGAGTTTTGTCTGACCATGATATTATAACTTCTCCTGCTCTCATCTCTAAATAAAACCCATTCAAAAGCAATGAAAAAGTTGAGATAACATTCTGTGCTGTGTTATTAAGGTGCATTATCAGTCCCGTTTAGTTTTACTATATCTGTACTTACCAATTAAATGATTTCTTGACATAAGTAAGCTGGTTAGCTGTTTTATATAAGAGCTTTCATTAATTTGATTGTAGAGCACAGCGTACTGTTTCATATTTGGTGGACTTGCATTAAAGTATGTATAAAAAACCCTTAAAGCTGGCTCAGCTGTTTTTATAACTCCCATTGACTAGAATGGATTTGGTATGGTGCGAGGCTGCCAGATGGCTCAAATGACAGATCGGGGGTCCACTGGTCTCCTCGAAGGTGGAGGTGCCAGAAGTACAATCCCAATTTCCAAAGGTTGGAATGCTGTGTTAAATGTAAAGAAAACAAGAATGCAATGATTTGAAAATATATCCATAGTTTATTCACAGCAGAACATAGAACATATATCAGAAATAAAAGGACATTTTTCCATTTTATTTAAAAAAAGTTACAAATTAGAAAATTTATGGCAGCAACACACCACATAGAAGTTGGCACAGGACCATGTCTAGCATTTTAACAAAAGTCTGTAAACTTCTGGGAAGTGAAGAGACCAATTGATGTAGTTTTGGAGGAGAAATGTTGTCCCATTCTTGTCTAATGTAAGAGTCTAGCTTCTCAATAGTCCTGAGTCTTCTTTGCCAGATTTTTTGCTTCATAATACATCAAATGTTTTCTATTGGTGAAAGGTCTGGACTGCAGGGAGGCCAGCTCAGCACCTGGACTCTTCTTCCGAGAAGTCATGCTGTTGTGATGGATGCTGTATGTGGTTTAACATTGTCTTGGTGAAATATGCCTGGCTTTCCCTGAAAGAGGCATTGTCTAAATGGGAGCACATGTTGTTCTAAAAACTCTACCTACTGCTCAGCACTGATAGTACCTTTCAAGATATACAAGCTATACATGCAAAAGGTACTAATGCAAACCCATGACTTCAGAAATGCAGGCCTTTGAAATGTGGACTGATAAAAAGCTGAATGATCTATCATGACATGCTGTTCATAAATAATAATTGCAATTTTTAAATTTTTTTTAAAATAATTGTAAAATTTTAATTCATCTGACTAAAGAGCAGATTTCTCTTTTTGGACATATTGTCTATGTTAAATGGTCCAGAGAAGACGGCAGCATTACTGTTAATATATGGCTTCTTCTTGAACGATAGAGTATGAACTTGCATTTGTGGATTGCATGGCGAAAAGTGTTCACAGACAATGTTTTTTGGAAATATTCGTGAGCCCATGCAGCGATTTGCATGACCGATTAATTTGTAGTAGAAGATACCAGAAGCTCTGATGAAGATATAAAATTCTTCCTTTGTCTAAACATAGTGCATGGCAAAAACATATGGCATCCAATCACATGGTAAAAAATGCTGACACGTTTCGGGTTGTGCATATGATGCCACATGTTTTTGCCTTGCACTTTTTTAAATAAAAGAAGCATTTTATATTTTCATCAGAGCTGCTTGTATCTTCTATTACAAAATAGATCTGCATTGCATTCTCAGAGTGCTTTCCGTGCAGCCCGTCCCAGTATGGAAAAGGGGAGCTGGCTATCTCTGCTTTTCATGACCTATTAATGCCTGTTTTTAATGCAGGGCTGCCTGAGGGCCCATAGATCATGATCATCTAATTTTGATCCTCAGCCTTGTCCCTTTGGCACAGCAATTTCTCCAGATTCTCTGAATCTTTTGATGATATTATGTACTATAGATGTTGGTATATTATAAGTATTTGCAATTTTACATTGAAGAACATTTTTCTGAAATTGTTGCAAAACTTTTAGATGCAGTTTTTCACAGATTAGTGAGTTTATGACCAGCTTTGCACTGGAAAGACTCTGCCTCTCTAGCATGCTCCTTTTTATACAGTCATGGAACTTGAATTGATCCTCCATCTGTTTTTCATTCGTACCAGTTACTTTTTCAGCCTTTTGTTAACCCTGTTAACCTTGTTCTTACTCTAATCGAAAATGTCTAACTTCTGATATGTCTTCAATGCTCTGTTGTAAATAAAATATGGTTTTAAGAGATTTTCAAATCATTGCATTTTTTTATTTTTTTAACATTTTAATCAGTATCTCAAATTCTAGAAATTGTGGATGCATAATATATCATAAATGTCTTTTGTGAAGGACCCCTCTTAGATGAAAGCCAGGGACACTCATTAGTAGATGCAGGGCAAATTCCTGCATGCTCTGGTCTAGCAATGTTGCTGCTAAGAAGCATAGTTTTAAGAGTTAGTATTTGGCTAATTGATTTGTAGTTTGCTTCTCGAATCAAAAAGGCTTTGGAGCTAGACATTCACATTTTTTAAATGTTTCAAGTATTCAGAGTTGCTCCAAGTAGGTTACTTGCCAGCTAGTTGAACAGCAGTTTGATGTTGAATAAAACATTACACGTGAAAGGCGTGCGAAATGTTAACCCTGAATTATGCAGAAAATGTTAGTGTTAGTAGTGTGCAAATCACCAGGCATGTAGGACATGTGTAGTGCTAAACTATAATAAAGAGATGCTATGCAACGAAAGCATTGCTCACATTCTTACCAGACTCCAGTCAAGAGTAGTAATGGACACTGTGGCCAAAATACATAAAGTAGGAAAATAGGAAAATCCCTGTAAACCCCAGAGAAATCAAAGATATCTTTAGCAGCTTTTTGTAATAGTATTTCAAACATGCTGAGTGTTGAACTGCTGCAATATATATTTGCCAGTCTTTTTATTCTTTATTTTAATCCCAGACAGGGTGGTTTTGGCCAGGGCATTTCAAATCAGGGCTAGGGTAAAGGACAGAATCTGTACAACAGGTAGGCAAATCCTTGCTATAATCTATACTACACTGTGCAAAGCAATTGAAACACTTTATAAAACGGCCCTCCTCTTAGAACCAGTGCCAGCGGAGTACCAAAGGATCCTGTAGTAGGCCCAAGCTCTGACCCCAAAGGTCAAGCAGAAGGCATCCCTGTTCGGCAATGACTTTGGATCAAATTTTTTTATCTGTAGAGTTGTATTACATATTAAATGACTAGCATGTAAGGAGGGTAAAAAGAGACCACTCCAGAAATGTGCTTACATTTAATCCTTATTGATATGTTATGATTTATGTTACTTTCGAGTGTCTTCACACCCTTTCAATGTGGGAGATGCTGCAGAGTGTAATAGTGTATTTTATTCCACAGTAAAACCGGGTTTTCATGTTGCGCAACTGTGCAATTCAAGTAACATGGTGGCATGAACGTTAACTTCTAGGTACCATTATGCCACAAGGTAGTGAGCAGAGCTAGCATGGGAAGCCCCCTTCTGAATTGTAAAAAGTTGTGACAAATGGCTAAAGTGTTCTTGGTTACGATATGCCACTGAGGATTACTGAGACTATTGGAAATGATCTGTGGCTGCGGACGTATACTTGGCCCCTCTTACTGCTACATTTAAGCTCCTGCCTGCAAACAAGCTTTATCACTAGTGTTGAGCGATTTTTATCGACAAAGTTGAAATCGGCCGGTTTTGTATGGTAATCGGATTTTTTTCGATCACGCGATAATTTAGTTACAAATCTGCGCATAATCTTTTTAATATCGCGCATTTTCGGCGCTTCCTGACATTTTGGCGGCCAGCCAATCAGCTTACAGAATAGAGCAGGGTGAATGTTGTGTGCGACGTCATGACTGGGATGTGTATGGTTGATTGGTGGAGAAAAAATAAACATGCCCTCGTTTTAACATAGAACAGCCCTTCCTGTTCTGCCTCAGTCTCTCTCAGCGTTTCATACTAGTTGGACGTGCGCTCTGCATGCTCCAAACTACTCCGAAATCATACTATTTTTCAAAGAGAAACCTCTACTATTAGCTGTTAGTTAGATTAGAACATTGGAAGATTTTAGGTAGTTAGATTATTTTAAAGCAGCATCTATCGCTTAAAGTCACGGGTGGGGGGGGGGAAGAGGGGGGGCCCGTGGGCGAACACTAGACTAGCTCTATAAAGGACACTGGGATAAAGTTCACCAAGACTTAGTGTAGACATTGCACTGCAATATCTTCATTTTTAAACCCGTTTGCTATTGAAAGATGTCCTGGATATTGGGCAGTGTGAACTTATATTAGGATACACTCTTTTCTGTTAATGCGGGTTTCTCTTTGTTAGGTGAAAAACTCCAGTTTTTTTAATCAGTTATACATTTCAGATAGGTGGTTCTTTTTCAATTTTACCCATTCCACCTTTGTTGATATATCCACCTTGCACTTAAATTAGAATCCAGCAATTTTGTAGTCAGCACAGGTTGATAGGTCCCAAAAAAATCCCCTTGTATCATCAGAATCTATAACAGATACTTGTTTTTTGCACTTTTGCCCAGTCCAGATTTGTTCATTGAGATAGTTTTGCACTTATATCTTATACAGCAATTTTTATAGTCACCACAGGTGAATTGAAAGGTGCCAAAAATACCTTGTATCATCCAAATCTATAACAGATACGTGTTTTTTTGGACTTTGGCGCATTGCAGCTTTGTTCATTCGTTAGGTGCACTGATATCTTATACAGCAATTTTATAGTCACCACCGGTGAATTGAAAGGTGCCAGAAATACCTTGTATCATCCGAATCAATAACAGATACGTGTTTTTTGACTTTGGCGCACTGCAGCTTTGTTCATTCAGTTTAGCGTGCACTTATATCTTATACGGCCCAATTTTTTAGTCACCACAGGTGAATTGAAAGGTGCCAAAAATACCTTGTATATCCGAATCTAAAACAATACGTTGTTTTTGACTTTGGCGCATTGCAGCTTTGTTCATTCAGATAGCGTGCACTTATATCTTATACAGCAAATTTTTTTAGTCACCACAGGTAAATTGAAAGGTGCCAAAAAAATACCTTGTATCATCCGAATCTATAACAGATACGTGTTTTTTGACTTTGGGCATTGCGCTTTGTTCATTCAGATAGCGTGCACTTATATCTTATACAGCAATTTTATAGTCACACAGTGAATTGAAAGGTCAAATACCTTGAAATCATCCGAATCTTAACAGATACATGTTTTTGACTTGGCGCACTGCAAGCTTTGTTCATTAGATAGCGTGCACTTATTTCTTATACAGCAATTTTTAGTCACACAGGGGGGAATTTTGAAAGGTGCCAAAATACCTTGTATCATCCGAATTATAACAGATACGTGTTTTTTGACTTTGGGCCCGCCCCTGCAGCTCTGTTCATTCAGATAGGGGTGCACTTATATCTTTTTACAGCAATTTTATAGTCACCACAGGTTAAATTTTGAAAGGTCCCAAAAAATACCTTGGATCATCGAATCTATAACAGATACGTGTTTTTTTGACTTTGGCCCCATTTGCAGCTTTGTTCATTCAGATAGCGTGCACTTATATCTTATAAAGCAATTTTAAGTCACCAAAAGGTGAATTGAAAGGGTCCCAAAAAAAACAACTTGTATTTTTAACGAAAACATAACAATACGTGTTTTTTTGCACTTTTGCCAGTCCAGATTTTTTTTAAATTTGAATCCAGCAATTTTGTTTTGATTAGAGGGATTTGAGAATAGCTGTGGATTTGCCGTCTGTTAATAATAGACTTTCCAAAACTTTTCCCAATACCTTCTCAAATTTTTATATTTCTTAACATGGAGCGAAAATTTAAAGTGGGGTAATTGCGAGCAAAGAGGGGGGTGAGCACGTGGAGGATAGAGGTACCAGAGAAGGTGCTCCTTCCAGTGCTGGCAACAACACGCATGTCAGCGGATCATCGGTTGCAGGACCGTCAGGCCTGTAAATCGCTGGGTCGGGGCCCCTGTGAATCTCAGTAATGAACAGCGTCGCCATCTGTCCTTCAGGGGGTTAATGCAACCTGCATCAGCAGTCTTACCTCCTCGTCCTCCCATTCCCAGCCACAAATGTCATCATCAGCATAATCGTAAATCTTCCCAAACCCATGAAGCGAAGGCAGCCCAAATGTCAACTCGTTGTACCCACCACTGTGGATAATCCATTTTTCTGAAGACCTCTTTGATGACAAAATGCGGTTGGGGTCGAAGGCATGTTAAAAGATCAAGAGGAGATTTAGTCTGCTCTGACCCCCCAGTTACTGATGCCATCAGAGGGGGAGAAGGAAGCCGGTCAATCCGGCAAAAAATCCCGGGCGGTTCTGCAACGCCTTGCAGTCCCCCTTGCTGTAACCGCAGCTTCTGGATGCAGAATGTCAGACGACCAAAGTCACCTGTGTTGATGAGGGAATGATGATGACATTGCGGATCCATCGGGTCTTTTCCGCAGGAATTTGCTTGCGAGCATCAGTGGACGAGGAGGAAGACGATGGGTTAGTGCCCAATATGGGTCATGCCACAAAAAGGGGAGAGGGCGGTCGCAGAAGTCTGCTGTTTAGGGATTTCCGCCAGCCATGGTCAGCGCAAAACCCCGCTCCCACTTATCGCCCATCAAAAAGGTCCAGGACCTCTCAAGCCTGGGCCTTCTTTGAGCAGCCTCTGATTCACCCAGCGATGTCATATGCCGCCTTTGCCGTAAACGCATAAGTAGAGGCAAGAACATTAGGTGGTTAACCACCCCCAAAACATGTTAGTCACATGCAGCGAATGCATGAGTTAAAAATGGAGGGAAACTTGGCCAAAAAAGTCCAGCCCGACGCCGGGCCTCCAACCATCCCCACACCCTCTGTCTCCGCCTCCTCCTCCTCCGCCACCACCAAGCGTTCCTCAGCTGCCCATGTCTCTCAGAGTATGATCAGGGATCAGCCTCCGCTTCAGCCTCCACCGTTCCGCCCGATACCACCAGCACCACAGAGGACCCATTACCCCTTCTCCTCCCGCCAGTTGACGACCGGCACACCGTACGCGGCCAGTCTAGCAGCCAGCCTTCTGTCTACCAGGTTTGGGAGCAGAAGAAAAACTTCAACCCAAACCCTCCCAAAGCCAAAAGCCTGAATGTCGGCATTGCCAGGGGTTTTTGGCCCTTTGGAAATGTTGCCTTTCCGTCTGGTGGACACAGATGGGTTCCGCCACGTCATGGCCCTCGCCTGCCCCCCAAGACAAGATGCCGAGCAGGCATTTCTTTGCCAAAAAAGCCGTCCCTGCCCTGGCCAGACACGTGTCATCTAAAATTTCAGGCACGTTTGTCTGCATCTGTGTCCGGGGGAAAAGTCCAAACTGACCACCGACACATGGACTAGTAAGCACGGCCAAGGCAGCTAATTCTCTGTGACAGCTCACTGGGTGAGCGGGTGGATGTCTCTGGGGGGTGACGGTGGCTCTCAGGCTCGGCGCACACTCTTCAAAACTGGAGGGATGGTGCAGGGCTCTTTCCCCCAAGGTTCTCTGGTGGCATCACGTGCCCAGAGAAACCAAGCCGTTTTGAAATTAATCTGTATTGGAGACCATCCCCACACAGGTCAGGAGCTGTGGACGGGGTCTCCCAACGAGACCGAGCGCTGGCTGGGTGACAAGAACCTTGTGCCAGGCAAGGTGGTGTGCGATAACGGGCAAAATCTGCTGGCCGACCTTAAGATCGGTAGGCTGGAGCACATCCCTTGCCTGGCACATGTCATGAACCCCGTCGTCCCGAAATTTCTAAAGAAATACCGGGTCTGGACTGCCTGCTGAAGAAGGCTCGAGGTCTGAGTTCGCACTTCCGGGTGTTCGCCCCTGCTTCGTCCGCCTGGCTGTGTTGCAGCGCAGCTCGGGCCTCCCCGTTAACGTCTCATTGTTGAACGTGGCAACATGCTGGAATTCCACCCTCCACATGCTCCAGCGATTTGTGGCAGCAGCGCAATGCCATTACGCAGTACGAAGTGACACATGGCCTGACAAGCAGCGGTGGGACCTCGGGGTGTTGAGCCACCGAGAGTGGAGGCAGGTGAAAGAGGGTCTGCACCATCCTTGCCAGTTTTGAAGACGCCACCAAAATGGTCAGTGCGGAACGATGCCCTTGTCAAGCCATGAGCATTGTGGTGATCTTAGTTCTGGAACGATCGTTGGACACTCTGAAACATCAGGTCCTGCCAGCGACGGAGGAGGAGATGGACACAGATGCGGACACGGAGACTTTCTCTCCGTCGAATCCACAAGGCCCGACAGTTTCACAATTTTATCGGTCTTCATTAAGCAATGGTTCAGGGTCCAGGGCTAGTGCAAGGCGGGGCGCCTCAGCTCTCAGGGTGCATCATTTTGAGGCAAAATCAGGGCTGTGTTGAACTGTTTGGGCCCCCGGAGGAAGCGGGGGGGGAGGAGGAGGAAGAGGTATTCCTAGACACCGATGTTACTGACGTCCCTGCCTTTGGGAAAGAGGTTGGTCCGCGAATTTGAGGCGGGGGGGGGGGGGGGAAGGAAGATGAGGAAGATGACTTTGCTAGTGCCCTCGACCCAGAGGCTTGGGAAATCAAGGCTCCATCTCTCACATGAGTGCTTTGGATGGGTCCATATCCTCCAACATGATCCTCGCATTAAGGCCATCAAAATGAACAACAGTTACTGGGACCCGGTACAAAACTAAACTCAGCACTTTCCTTCCACCCACCCAAATAGAGAGTAAAATGCAGGAAATGGAGACCTTGCTGATTGATCAACTGGAGACATCTGTTGCGTCTGCTTCACGTTCTTCAAATGTCACGGAGGAACAACGCCAGCGACGTGACAGCAGTAGAGTGCCAAGTAGCCGTAGCGGCAGCAGCAACAGCAGCAGCGAGGTGGCAGAAGGGCCCAAAAGGGTGACCTCTGGCAATCTTTTATTTATCACCTCACCAACGAATGCAATGCAGGGCACACATACAACACCCAGAGACCAGCTTAAGATCATGGTGCACGACTATCGCGTCTCAACACCGATGTTTTTGTATGTGTTCCCGGGCCCCAATAGACTTCTGGGTATCCAAAATGGACGGAATGGCCCGAGCTGGCTCGCCACGCCATTAGAGGTTTGTCCTGCCCAGCAGACAGCGTCATATCTGAGCGGCCTCAGCACCAAGCCGGAGGAAATTTATTACAGACAAAGCATCCGCTTTCCACAGTTTAAAGTGGATCGTTTTGGACTTTCATCAAGTTGAATCAGGCATGGATCTCTGATGATGGTTTGTGGCCCCAATTGCCCCAGGTCACCGATTAGTTGCGGTCTATTCACATTCCTCTCCAAACAGAAATGGTCCCCCTTGAAAAATTTTTTTTTTAAAATGATCATTTCTTCCTGCAATTTTTATTTCTCAATTCCCAACAGTTCATTTGCTGGTTTTGCCCGTGAGGAGACTGTAAAAGACACCAAGGTTTCGTGAAAAAAACCATATTCCATTTACTCAACTTATCTTTAGGGAATTTTTTCATTGTCAATGGTTTTGGGGTCGTGTTGCCTCACAATTTTTTAATAGTGGCTGAGAAGTAATTTTTATAATTTTTTGTGGTCATGGTGCTGTAAGATACAGCAATAATCGTGGTCCTTTGGAACAGAAATGTGGCTTTTAAGTAGCATTTCTCCATCACAATTTTTTAATATCATCTGAGAAGTCATATTTTTAATTTTTTGGGGTCATGTTGCTGTGAGATACAGCAATACTCATGGTCCTTTGGAACAGAAATGTGGCTTTTAAGTGGCATTTCTCCCTCACAATTTTTAACAGTGGCTGAGAAGTCATTTTTTATAATTTTTTGGGTCATGCTGCTTTGAAATTTCAGCAATACTAAGGTCCTATTCTAAAAAATGTTGTTTCTAAAAAGACATTTGTTCTTCACAATTGTCAAAAGTGGCTCATGGTCATGTTTTGAATTTTTTGGGGCATTTTTGCTGTGACATGCAGCTATACTACAGGTGCTATTATAAAAAAAATGTTGTTTTCTAACAGACTTTGTTCTTCTCACTTGTGAAGAGGTGCTCAGGGGTGATGGTGCTGTCAGAAACGGAATAGGTAGGACACTGTTTTAAAGGACACATATTGCAAAATGACTTGTTTTTTGCAAGATCTTTAACATAGCTATCAATCCCTGTATTGAGACAACCCATTTAATACAAAAAAAAGAGAAACAAAGACATGGTGGAATTCCATCCTATTTTAAAAAATGTGTTTTCTAGACTTAAACTACTAAAAAACTTGCATGGGACAAAATGCTGGTAAAAAAATTCCTCTGAATTGTACAAGGGAGGTACAGGAAGGGCTAGACAAGATGTAGGTTATTCAGAGGACATGGAGTATGGAGCACGGACAGAGAACAAAGAACAGAGGGCAATTTCCTCCAGCACCTTGAATAAAATGAGAAAAATAATGCAAAGAAAAAAGGGCCCCTGGTGTAAAAAGGAGCGTTAACCACCAGTATTTCCAAGTGAAGCTCAATTGGTCCGCACTCATACGGAGGGGCAAGCGCTACCCATGTCTTGACTGTGTACTGAGGAAGGCTGGAGTTCTCACACTTCCGCTTCCACACTCTGCTTCAGCACGACAGTTTTCGTTGCTGCGTCATCAGGGCATTTTAACCTGCGTGTTAATAGATGACGGACGCCAGCCTGGGCTCTCACCGCACCCACTGTAACTCTGGCCTGGGTCATACTGCGGTCCAGGACAGGTATAGTCAATGTCCAGTGAAACTAAAATGGTGGTTGAAAGACTCCTTTTTCCGGCACTTTTTAATCTGGGGTCATGAGAATAGTGCTCAGCACAGGAACATGACACCGCCAAACTGTACACATAGCTCTATACTACAGAGAATAGTGCTCAGCACAGAAGCCTGACACCGCCAACTGTACACATAGCTCTATTTCTACAGAGAATAGTGCTCAGCACAGAAGCCTGACACCGCCAAACTGTACACATAGCTTTATACTACAGAGAATAGTGCTCAGCACAGAAGCCTGACACGCCGAACTGTAACATAGCTCTATACTGCAGAGAATAGTGCTCAGCACAGGAGCCTGACACCGCCAAACTGTACACATAGCTCTATACTACAGAGAATAGTGCTCAGCACAGGAACCTGACACCGCCAAACTGTACACATAGCTCTATACTACAGAGAATAGTGCTCAGCACAGGAACCCTGACACCCCCACACCGTAACATTAGCTCTATACTGCAGAGAATAGTGCTCAGCACAGGAGCCTGGACACCGCCAAATGTACACATAGCTCTATACTGCAGAGATTAGTGCTCAGCACAGGAGCCTGACACCGCCAAACTGTACACATAGCTCTATACTACAGAGAATAGTGCTCAACAGGAGCCTGACACCGCCAAACTGTACACATGCTCTATAACTGCAGAGAATAGTGCTCAAACAGGAGCCTGACACCGCCAAACTTTTACAAAATGCTCTATACTTTCAGAGAATAGTGCTCAGCAACAGGAGCCTGACACCGCCAAACTGTACACATAGCTCTATACTGCAGGGGAATAGTGTTCGCACAGGAGCCCCGACACCGCCAAACTGTAACACATAGCTCTATACGTCAGAGAATAGTATCCGCACAGGAACCTGACACCGCCAAACTGTTCACATAGCTCTATGCTACAGAGAATAGTGCTCAGCACAGGAACCTGACACCGCCAAACCGTACACATCTCTATATACTACAGAGATTAGTGATCATCACAAGCACCTGACACGTCCAAACTGTACACATTGTCTATACTGCAGAGAATTGTGCTCAGCACTGGAGCCTGACACCGCCAAACTGTACACATAGCTTATACTACAGAGAAATAGTGCTCAGCACAGGAGCCCCGACACCGCCAAACTGTTTCACATAGCTCTATTACTACAGAGAATTTGTGCTCAGCCACAGAAGCCTGACACCGCCAAACTGTACATAGCTCTATACTACAAGAGAATAGTGCTCAGCACAGGGCCTGACACCGCCAAACTGTACACATAGCTCTATACTACAGAGAATTTAATGCTCAGCAGGTTTGGGGCTCATGCTGCTTCCAGGACAGGGATTTTTCAATGTCCAGTTCAAGTAAAATGATGGTTCAAATCATACTGCCTTCTGGCACTTTTTAATTTGTGGTACTTTTGTACAAGACAGGGATAGTGAATGGTGTGTGATTTTTTTCTGTGGCTTTTATAACCTAAGTGTGGGTTGCCTAAGATGTAGCACGTATTCATTTGACTGTTGTGGATGTTAATTCCAGCTTCTCCAGCCCTGTTTGGGTGTAATAATGAAGGTGTTGTTTCTCTCCCATAGACTTTAATGGTCATCGGCGATAATCGGTTATCGACTATCGAAAATCGTCTAGATAACTGCCGATATCGACTATCGAAACGATGACGATAGTCAACATAATCGCTCATCACTATTTATCACCAATCCATTCTTATCCCACTTACTGGTCATTTGACCCTCCCCTAGTGTAGAATTCAGGGCAACTAGCAAACTAACCTCTTCAGACAAGCTGTTGAGATATTCAGATATTTTATATCTTAACTGTAACTTAATCACTTACTGATCGCCCATTGCCTATAAATGTCTAGGCAGTCGGCATTTAACTCTACTAGGACATTCCTCGCAGAGTATACAGCTGCAAAGAGATTTTTCAGCGTCAGAACTGGGAGCTGACTGTCCATGATAGCTGGGCTCTTTACAGAGAAGGCTGTCTCTGCTCCAATGAGCCCCATGCCGTGATTGCCTCACCAGGGAAAGGTGGCAACCAAGAGGCACAAGGGAGTATCCCCCTCGTGTATAACTTTCTATAAGCTAAGGTTGCTTTGACAGCAGCAACTAAGTATTTCAATGGCCTGAGTTGGAACTATCCCTGATCCCGTACAATGAAACTATTTGTGGACAACAGCTGGCAACAAAAGTGAGTGCACCCCAATAGAATAAGGATAAATTGTGCCCAAAGTGTCAATATTTTGTGTGGCCACCATTATTTTCCAGCACTACCTTAACTCTCTTGGGCATGTAGTTCACTAGAGCTTTCAAAGGTTGCCCCTGGAATCATCTTCTACTTCTCCATTTATGACATCACAGAGCTGGTTGATGTTAGAGACCTTGTTCTCCTCCACCTTCTGTTTAAGGATGCCCCACAGTTTCTAAATAGGGTTTTAGGTCTGGAGACATTCTTGGCCAGTCAAAAACCTTTACCTACTTTTTTTAAGCAAAGCAATAGTTGTCTTGGAGGTGCGCTTGGGACATTATCATTTTGGAATATTGCCCTCGGTCAGTGTCTGAAGGGGGGGATCTGCTTTGCTTCAGTATTTCCAGTACCCTAAATGAACCTGAATCTCCCCAAGACCAGCACCCCTCATGAAAACCAGACACCCCACTATTGACCAAGACACCTTTTCCCTTGTACTCCTCACGGGGTTGTCTCCACACACACTCATCCCTCGACCAAAAAAGTTTATTTTGGGTCTATCAACTACAAACATGGTTCCGTAACCCATGCCTTAGTCGTTGTCTTCAGCAAATTTTTTTGTGGGCTTTTTTGTGCATCAATTTTAAAAGGGGGTTTTTTTTTGGGTCGACGCATGCAGAAAATTTTTGAGCAGTGTGCGGCATATGGCTGAGCACTAAAACGCCCTCCCACCCCCTTTTTTAAACCTTGCAGCAAGGGCGGCAGCACTCATAATCTATTTTAAAAAAGCAATTTGGATATGAGCTGAGCATGTCACCAACTTTTTATAGGGGAATCGTTTTGTTAAACCATGTAGGGTCTTGGCCCACCATGCTAAACCAGGTTGGATGGTGGAATCTTTTACACCTGGGCCATCTTTATTAGAAAAAATTTGTTTTTTTTGCAGATCCTAGACAGTTCTTTGCCATACGGTGCCATGTTTGAACTTCCAGTGACCAGTATGAAGAGTGTGATTGCAATAACCCCAAGTTTTTAAATCACTGCCCCCATTTACACCCAAAATTGTAAGAACTAACAAGTCACAGAACCATGGAGGGAAAATGGGAAATCCACAATTTGTCTATTTTCCACTTAGGTGTGTACTCACTTTTTTTGTCAGAGTTTAGATACCGATTTGTTGTTAATTATTTTTAGGGGCCCCCCAATTTTTGAATGTATACAAATGTACACACTTTTCATTGTTTCAAAGTTCAATTTTTTATTTTTTATCCCATAAAAGTATAAACAATATTTACAAAAATGTAGGAGTGTACTCCTTTTGTGTTACTGTACATGGGGAAAAAAAAGTATTTTGCGCCCCAATTTTGCAAGTTTCCCATTAAAAGATGAAGAGGCCTGTAATTGACCATAGGTAACCCAACATGGAAAACAAAAGAAAAACAAACCAGAAAAACACATTTTTTGTTGGAAAGATTTTATATAAAAAAAATGGTGGGGAAAAAAAATATTTGGTCACCTCCAAAAAAAAGAAATTCTGGCTCTCACAACCCTTTAAATTCTTCTTTTGAATCCCCTGTCCCACTCATTACCCGTAGTCAAAAAAATCAAGGCAACGTAAATAAATAACAAAGGTACAGGGGGACCTTTCCCCGAAGCTTACAAATACAAGGGGCGGGTTTTTTATTTTAATTTTATACTATATATATATATATATTATATATATATTTTAATATATATAATTACATGTATACACAGTAATATATATACATATATATATATTTATTATATAATAATATAAAATGTGTGTGTCTTTTTGTATGTAAAGCGAAAGGAGAAGAATAAAAGGGAAAA